>CM031956.1:22772446-23057446 GCA_018749465.1 Paracanthobrama guichenoti
GCTGCTCAAGTTTAGGAATAGGAATGTTGTCCCATTCTTGTCTAATACAGGCTTCTAGTTGCTCGACTGTCTTAGGTCTTCTTTGTGGCATCTTCCTCTTTATGATGCGCCAAATGTTTTCTATGGTGAAAGATCTGGACTGCAGGCTGACCATTTCAGTGCCCGGATCCTCCTCCTACGGTGGATTGTGTTCACCGACAATGTTTTCTGGAAGTATTCCTGAGCCCATGTTGTGATTTCCATTACAGTAGCATTCCTGTATGTGATGCAGTGCCGTCTAAGGGCCGAAGATCACGGGCATCCAGTATGGTTTTCCGGCCTTGACCCTTACGCACAGAGATTGTTCCAGATTCTCTGAATCTTTGGATGATATTATGCACTGTAGATGATGAGAACTTCAAACTCTTTGCAGTTTTTCTCTGAGAAACTCCTTTCTGATATTGCTCCAGTATGTTTGGCACAGCATTGGGGAATTGGTGATCCTCTGCCCATCTTGACTTCTGAGAGACACTGCCACTCTGAGAGGCTCTTTTTATACCCAATCATGTTGCCAATTGACCTAATAAGTTGCAAATTGGTCCTCCAGCTGTTCCTTATGTGTACATTTAACTTTTCCGGCCTCTTATTGCTACCTGTCCCAACTTTTTGGGAATATGTAGCTCTCATGAAATCCAAAATGAGCCAATATTTGGCATGACATTTCAAAATGTCTCACTTTCAACATTTCATATGTTATTTATATTCTATTGTGAATAAAATATAAGTTTATGAGATTTGTAAATTATTGCATTCCTTTTTTATTCACAATTTGTACAGTGTTCCAACTTTTTTGGAATCGGGTTTGTAGTTTCTAAACGTGCATGTTGCTATTTTTCATTACAAATGTTATAGATATAAAAACAGAAAGAACAAGGTTAACACTGACCATAGCATTGTACTGAGGAGTCATCGATGGGCTTACCTTCTTAGTGTAACAAATGCTACAGTTAAACAATTACAAGAACCTTCTTACTTTTTCATAAGGCCAAGTACACGTAAGACATGTTTTAGGTAAACCTGGCTTTCAGAAGAAAATTCTGTCAAACTGGTAAGTTTGTAGGTGCTTAAATAAAATGCAAATACATCATATGTAAACAAGTAATAGGGCTATTACTTTTTTGCTGTTATGTTATCAATGCATGTGTGAGTGATACCACAAAAGACCATTTTGCAAAATTAAACAAGCAAACAAATAAATCTTATGAGGGAGCATGCCCCGGGACACCGCTAAACGATTCATGCTTCAACCATGTTCAAACCAAAACTACACCCGTGACGATCAGGCATAACATTATGACCACTGACAGGTGAAGTGAATAACACTGATTATCTCTTCATCACGTCTCCTGTTGGTGGGTGGGATATATTAAGCAGCAAGTGAACATTTTGCCCTCAAAGTTGATGTGTTAGGAGCATCATTAACATGATAAATGCATCATTAACAATAAGTTGTTCAGTTTTGCGCACTGGCAGTCTGTTTCCAACATCTACCAATGTCTTTATACTGTGTGTGTGTGCGTGCGTGTGTGTGTGTGTGTGTGTGTGTGTGCACGTATATATTTATGGTCAAAAGTTTGGAAACATTAATTTGAGTATTGAGTATTTTTTTGATCAAATAAATGCAGCTTTAATGAGATTAAGAAGCGATTTTCAATTTTTTTCCTTTTTTTAATTTTTTTTTTAAACTTGATGTTTCCAAACTTGACTGGTACACAAACAAATGTGATCAGGACATTCCTACTACTTCCCACTGTGAAATAATCTGCTCAAGTTGAAAATCAAAAATTGGCTTGATCAATTAAGGATATATATATATATACAGATATATATCTGCCGGGCCGGATGGTATTTCAGGTCGTGTTCTGCGGTCCTGTGCTGATCAGCTCACCGGGTTGTTTACATCTATCTTTAATGAGTCCCTCGCTACATCTGTGGTCCCCACCTCCTTCAAAAAATCCACCATCATCCCTGTCCCTAAGAACAGTAAACCCTCTTGCCTAAATGACTATCGTCCAGTGGCTCTCACGTCTATAGTCATGAAGGTCTTTGAGAGACTCATTAAAAACACCATTTGCGCCTTCATTCCTGACACTTTGGACCCTCTTCTCAGTTTGCCTATCGTCCCAATAGATCGACTGAAGATGCCATCTCTCATGTCCTCCACTCCTCCCTCACTCACATCGACAGCAAAAGTGGGAACTACGTAAGACTGCTATTTATTGACTATAGCTCAGCCTTTAACACCATAGTTCCCACCAAGCTAACCTCCAAACTCCTGGATTTCGGCCTGAATCCTCTCTCTGCCACTGGATTGAGGACTTCCTCACTGGCAGGCCTCAGGTGGTGAGAATAGGCCAGTCCACCTCCACCTCCATCACCCTGAGTGTGGGAGCTCCACAGGGCTGTGTCCTGAGCCCCTGCTCTACTCTCTCTACACGCATGACTGTTTGTCCACACACAGCTCCACCTCTATCATCAAATTTGCTGATGATACTGTTGTCCTGGGCCTCATTTCCAACAACAATGAGACGGCATACTTGGACGAGGTGGAGCATCTAACATCATGGTGCCAGGACAACTGTCTCTCTCTGAATGTTGGCAAGACCAAAGAAATGATTGTGGACTTCAGGAAGAGACAGCAACGGACATACTCCCCCTCATGATCAGCGGGTCACCAGTAGAGAGAGTGAGCAGCTTCAAGTACCTGGGAGTAAACATCTCCGAGGACCTGACCTGGACTGCTCACATTCAGACACAGGTGAAAAAGCCAGGCAAAGACTGTACCACCTGCGCCAGCTGAGGAAATTCAGGGTTTCACCAGCTATCCTGAAAACTTTCTATTTAGGGGCGATAGAAAGTGTTTTAACTCAGTGCATCACAGCGTGGTATGGGAACAGCACCAGTCATGACCGCAAAGCCCTGCAAAGAGTAGTGCGCTTATCCGAGCGTATCTCAGGGTCAGCTCTCCGTCTCTGCAGGACATCTACACCAAACGCTGCAAAGGTAGAGCTACCAAGATCATCAAGGACTCTAATCACCCTGCAAACCCTCATTTCACGCTGCTACCATCTGGTAGCGCTTCCAAGCCTGATGGCCAAAACTGAGAGACTCAGGAGGAGCTTCTTCCCCAGGCCATCAGACTCCTGAACTCAGTCACTTAACATCACGTGACTTCACGTCCAGGATAAACATCGATACACTGACATTGCACTGCACTTTCTGTTCTCGTTGTTACTGTGTAACAACCTGTCATAAACCTGTTTGCACATTATACTCTTATACATTTGTTAACCACATATTTATAAGTCTACAGTTTACTCACTGCAAAGTCTACTTCAATTATTTTATTCCACTTTATCCTTATTTGTTACCTTTTTTTCTCTTGACTTGATTATTTATAATTCTACAGATATAGACATATATATATATATATATATATATATATATATATATATATATATATATATATATATATATATATATATATATATATATATATATATATATATATATATATATATATATATAGAGTATTTTTTATATATCCTATTTCTATTATAATTTCTTCCTTGTGTTTTTAACTGTGAATTTGCACTGTCCATGGAGCGGACCTGTTTACATTTCACTGCCGGTTGTATATTCTGTATATAACTGTGTATGTGACAAATAAAACTCTTGAATCTTGAATCTTGATATATATATATATATATATATATATATATATATATATAAATATGCATCCTGAACAATTACTCAGGACTTGAGGAGAATGAATACTAAGTGGTAAACTAAGGACCTGGTTTCACAGACAAGGCTTAGATTAAGATAGGATTAGGCCTTAGTGTAATTAGGACTTTTAAGTAGCTTTTATAAACGTGCCTTAGAAAAAGACAAAACGATGACACTGATATATTTTAAGATATGGCAGTGTAGGTTGCTTTCAGTTAAAATGGCTCAAACATGCATTTTAGTCTGGGACTAGACTAGACGCTTTAGTCTGGGGCTACATTTTAATCTGGGACTAATTTAAGCCTTGTCTGTGGAATCGGGGTAAATGTGCTTATGAGCTGATTAGGGTGAGGTATTGTGAAAGAAATCTTGATTCTCACTTTTTTTCATATAAATGTAATATTTCTTCACTTTCATTTAGCTATCAAGTCAAAGAAGTGCGTCATCAACATGGGCCAACAGCAGAGGTCAGAACAGCCGACAGATCTTAGAAGCAGTAAAAGTAAGTCTTTTTTTAAAATGGTGAATAACATATATGAATAGCATTGTGCTTGCTTTATTTTTTTAATTTTTTTTTTTAGTGAAATTGCTGTATGTTTACTCTCAATAACTTAAATATTAAAATATTAGAGTTGGTGTGTTCCAGCATTTACATCTTCCAGAGAGACAGTGCTGGCATGGGCATGCAGGTGGAGGGCTCAATGCAGATCCCAAAAATGTGGTAAGGTTTTTGCTTCTTTTTTTTTTTTTTTCCTGAAATCATGAAATCCTATGCAATTTATTGTGTAACATGGAACGTCAAATACTCAAAGGTCTTCATGGCTTGATTAAACATGAAATTTATGTTAATTTCTTCTGGCTGTTTTATTAAGTTAGGGCCTGAATTTACGTTTCGTTCGGGTGAATTTTGGGGAACTTTTTTTAAAAATTATGTTTCTCACCGAAATGTTTTTACAATAGGGTAATTTTGTTGCTCGAGTTTACACAACTCAAGGAAGCTTGATTTCAATCTTTGAATAAAAAGTAATCAAATGTAAAATAACACTGGATTGTCTTTTAGTCCTGTATAAATTAAAAACATAGGCTAAAATCCTGATTCCTTACAATTAAAGGTATCTTTATCAACATGACAGACGCATATTAGGCTGCTGTCACTTTAAGAGTTGTAGAAGTTTAATGTAAAATATATATATATATATATATATATAATATAGTGCCGTATTTTAGGTTGATATCTAAAATGAAGCTTTCAAATGATAAAGTTCTATTTTTTTTTTTCTTTCATAGTGTGATTTTTGGGGAATTGTATTGAATCCAGTTTTGGTCAATTTGACCCATTCCAACAAGATCGTATGCAGAATTCGAACATAACATGAGGGTTAAAGCGCAAATGGACAATCATTCAAAAAAATAAAAACGTGTCTCTTCCTCTTATAGCGTTGAAACTATCCGAGTGCATTTGCGTATGATTGGATCATTTGGATATGGTAAAGCTCAGATGTAGCAGATTTTAAGTGGTTTTTCATGTTCCCTTGCCATACTTGTGTCCGTGGTTTATGCTTTTCTTTGCATACAATAACCTCATCTACACTTCTAGCAAAACGTGACAGACTAGTCGTGTGCTTGCAGAGAGCTTTGATTGTAATGTGGACAGTGGTTTTGTCTGTCATGCTGCTCTCTTGAAGTGTGGATGGGTTGGTTAACTTGTCATCAGGTTGACTGACAGTGGACTGAGCTGACCAGTCATGAGTTGCTTTGTGGATCTTTGCTGCCCCCTCCTGCAGATGTTGATACAGCGTCACATAATAATTTACATCCACCAACATTAAGAGTATTGAAGAAAATGCTTGTGATGTTGAGATGCATGCAATTAAACAACATTTTTATTGGCTTGAACACGGGTTTTAAGGGTGTCAAGCTCATTTTAGGTTGAGGACCAGATGGGGAAAAAAATGTAACCATGTGCCCAAATGACCTTTTTTAAACCTTTAGTGTGCTGACAATTAGCTTATACTAATATTAAAGGCACAATATGTAAGATTTTTATAATATCCAGTAACCACTAGAACAATGCTCTCCTATTTCCTCTGTCTTCAGCGTGTGCCGTCTCTGGCCTGTGTTAATGTCATGTTTGACAAATGACATTTTGGGAAATGATTGCAAAGCAGTTTGTGTGCAAGTCTGGAATAGAGATCAGCCGAAATAAAACTTGCGTTCCCGTTTATGGCCGGTCGACCGGTGTGTTGATGTATGAAATGAATATGTAACTTTTTCATTTTTTTTCAGCTTTATTTTAAGATGAATGATTTTTAAACTGGGAAACCCTTTAAAAAAAAATATTTTTTTTTTTGGTTGCCAGCTGAAGGAAGTGAACTCATCGAAGATCCTTACAGCCATGTTGACGTATGTTTGGCCCAGGGACAGACCCGACCTCCGTGCTCGAGTGGCCATATCACTGAGTCTGCTGGCTGGATCCAAGGTGTGTTCACTTATCATACCACCACTATATCACTTAATGCCTCAACAACAACAATAATAATAATACATTATTATTAAAACTTTAAGGAATAATCACAATTTCATAGAAAATAAAAAATAAATAAATAAATGTATATATTTAAATTGTGTATCTGTCTGTCTATCTATCTAAATTGTATGTTTCATGCTTTTTGATTACTAACATTGAATTTAATATTAAAATGGAGTAAGTAAAAAAACGGAATCCAGAAATTACAACGGAACAAACGGAATATGGGAAAAAAATAAAACGGAATTTTGATTTCAAAAGGCCCTACAATCGACAGACAAACTATCGTATACACAGTTTACAAATGTAGTCATCTCATTCATGTTATTTGTGGTGCTTTATGAAAGTGGTTTGTCACTTCTTAAAAATATTCACTAAGGAGATTTTTTTTTATTTTATTTTTTTTTTTTTTTTTTATATAGCTATGCTCTGCTTCTGCAGCTTTTTGCACTTATGCAGTATTCATGAATGCCTGGAAAGGTTTTGTACATTCACCGGTCCAAAGGTGTAAGAACTGGAGTTTGGGTTGAGGTGTTTTAGAAGCACCCCAGCATTTGGATGGGTCTCTTCTGCCAGTGATTTTTCCTGCCCATGTGTGCCTTATCTGCCCCTGTAGGTCACCAGAGGTCACATGTGGAAACGCTATAAACGGATAACTCCCCGTTGTATTAGCTTGTCTGATCCCTGTCATGTGAATTCAACATAAAGGGAATTGTCCACTATTATAAAACCAAAAGAGAAACGCTTGACTAAACTTTGTCTTGCTTGCAAACAGATTTTGTTAGCTTCTTGCAGTACATTGGAAGCTGCTATTGTGTCATCCTGTGTGTGAGATTGGTAACTAAAACCGGTTTATAACCACTTGCCTCCTGACTCTGTCCTCTTGGAAAAGGGCATTGCTATGGATGCGTGCTGTTTGAATGCAAATTATCACTGAGGTGTTGGCAACTCATTTTTATCTTTCACAAATGAAGCTTCTGTGTAGTAATTAGTGCGTTACGGATCCTTGATTTGCTTTGCAATGATATTACTTCCTGCAAAAGCAAACCTGCATTACTTTTTTCTGCGGAAAAAACAAAATAAGTTCTTTTGAAAGGTCTCAGATTTTGTTCTTTCAATGAAGTTAGTAAGGTCCAATGTGTTTAGACCCCAACAGGTTTTTATTTTTTATTCTTTATTTAACCTGGAGAGAACCTCGATGAGATTAAAAATCCTGGCCAAGATAGGTGGCCCAATTACTTACTTACACACACACACACACGCACACACATACATACACACACACACATACATACATACATACATACACACACACATCTATATATACACACACATATATATATATATATATATATATATATATATATATATATATATATATATATATATATATATATATATATATATATATATATATATATATATATATATATATATATATATATATATATATATATATACACACACACACACACACACACACACACACACACACACACACACACATATAATAAACAACAATACAACACACAATAAAATACATTAAAGGTGCAGTGTGTACATTTTAGCAGCATCTAGTGGTGAGGTTGTGAATTGCATCTGTCCGCATAGAGAAGCTACAGTTGCCAACACAGGACAAAGATGTCGTCATCGGAGACAGCAGAGAGTGACTAGTGCTCTGTAGAGAAGTTTGTCCCTTTAGGGCTACTGTAGAAACATGACGCCGCAAAATGGCGACTTCACTGTAAGTGGACCCGCGGTGTGTGTAGAAATGCCTCATTAAACGGGTAATAAAAACATGACGGTTCATTATGTAAGGTCTTTATATGCCACTGAAAACATAGTTATGGATATTATATTGCATTTGTCAATAAATCCTCAAATGTTTCACACTGCACCTTTAAAATTACAGTCTTAGGAGCATTTGTAAATCACTAAATCTTTTTCTAATTCACGCATAAGTGTTTTAAAATTACTAAACTTTATTAAAAAAAAAAAATTGCTTTGTATATCAATAAGTACCAATGCATTTTCCTTCGAACAGTAAGAGAAGACCGACTTACTCTATTATATAATGCACAATGATGTGTAGAGAGAATTTACAATCCATAATAAATCTTAAGGCACCATGATGCACAGCATCCAGGGAGGCAAGAAGAGAGGGAGCATGCTGATATACTACATCCCCATAGTCAAGAGTCGGTAAAAAGCCGCAGACACAAGCTTCTTCCTTGCATTAAATGAAAAGCAAGACTTATTTCTAAAATAAAATCCTAGCTTCTTTAATTTTGGTTTCACATAATTACTGTGTGAATTAAAATGTAGTCTGTCATCACCTGATGCCCAGGTATTCATACTCTGACACTGTGATCAGTTTCTCTTGCAATGTTCAAGAGCAATGGAACAATCTAAAGAGTTTCTAGAATTTGGGGAGAAAATCCATTTTAAAACCAGCTTTAAAGTATAAAACTTTGCTTGATTTAATATCAAAAGCTGATTGTAAATGACCTAGAGCTTGCTGTGTCATCCGCATAAATGAAACCTTGCATTTCCAATATTAATGTCAAGACAATTTTTATATATATATATATATATATATATAGATAGATAGATATATATAGATAGATAGATAGATAGATATAGATAGATAGATAGATAGATAGATAGATAGATAGATAGATATAGATAGATAGATAGATAGATAGATAGATAGATAGATAGATAGATAGATAGATATAGATAGATAGATATAGATAGATAGATAGATAGATAGATAGATATAGATAGATAGATAGATATATATAGGTAGATAGTATAGATAGATATATATATAGTAAATAATAATGGTCCCAGTACACAGATTCTTGGGCTACTCCCTTAACCACTTCCATTTGAGTCTGATTTGATGCCTTCCACCTGCACACATTGAGTTCTTCCCTTTAAATAAGTATTACACCATGAAGCTGCATTGTCTGATGAGCCAACACTTCTAAGCCCATCTAACAAAATCTCATGGTCCACTGTGTCAAAAGCTTTAGTTAAGTCAATAAAAAGACATGCGCAGTGGTGTTTTTCATCTAGGCACCCCACAAGGTCATTTAAAACTTTTAGGACAGCCGTAATGGTGCTGTGTTTTTTACGAAATCCTGATTGGTTGATAGACAAAAATGTATGTATATGGAAATACTTAAAAAAAACTTTCCGAAGGTTTTGACAAAATACAAAGCTTTGAAGTAGGTCTGTAGTTATCTTATAAAGTCAAGTCGCCCCCTTTCAACAAAGGAACCACGAATTCATGCAGACTTCCGGATCCGTGGAATTTCCTTGGTTGTGAAGGAAAGACTGAACAAATACATCAATGATGGTGAGATATCAGATGCTAATTTGAAAAACAATGGCTCAATAAGATCAGTACCTGACGATTTATTCACATCTAGGTCTTTAAATGCAGAGCAAATATCAGAAGAGGTAATATGATTAAAAACAAACTCTGTTGTCCATAGGTGACGCTCTGCATTTAGAAACTCAGAATTTACAGTAGTATAATTGATGCAATAAAGTGGCTATTAAAACAGTTGAGCATTTGTGATTTATCCACTATTTTAATGCAGTCTTTTGTTATGCAATGGGGAAGACCTAAAACAGATCTATCACCAGTCAAAAGCTTTGTTTTTCCAAAGTGTACTTTTGTATGAAGAAAGGCTGTGTGTCCACCAAAGCATTTTTAGCTCGCTGAGAACGGCAGCGCTCCTCTGAAAACGCCTTGCTGCAGATGCTATGCATATGTGCTATGATAAAGGATTTCCGCGGAACTAGTATCTGATTTTGCAAATAGTTCATCTGTTAATATAAAAATGTAGACCCAATGTAATGTACAGTAGTTTTAGATGAAGAGATGTGGTTGTTTGTCATTTTGTAGGGGTGTAACGATACATTGTTTATATTGAGAGATTGCGACAAAACAGAGCGACGATATGTGTCGTATACGATATGATTCATGATTTTAGAG
This sequence comes from Paracanthobrama guichenoti, assembly GCA_018749465.1. NCBI lineage: Eukaryota > Metazoa > Chordata > Actinopteri > Cypriniformes > Gobionidae > Paracanthobrama > Paracanthobrama guichenoti. Next base: position 22,782,751 of record CM031956.1, read on the forward strand.
TTAGGGTGTACTCACTCTAGGCACGGTTGCCTTGTACCATGCCTGAGCACGATTGTCAGCCTTCCCCACTCCCCCGCTGGCCTGCATTCACATAGCACTTAACATACCTGGCCGGAGCCTGCTTGCGTCATTCACAATACAACTTTTTGCTTTGAAGACGGGAAGAAAAGTGCTAGTAGACTGCCTAATAGATTTATAATTTATGCCGTGTAGCGTTTTTTCACTTGACTGCACTGCACGTATCAGAAGCTGACTGTGATGGAGGAATTTGCAGCTTTACTCGCAAACTACAATTCATGTTCATCAAGGTGAGAACCAGGACCGCTATAAACCTAAATGTACTTGATTTAATCGAAAAGTGTATCCAAGTAGTAATAGTTTGGTGTTTGCTGTTATAATGATGACAGTAGTGCACAGCTGTTCCGTGCTCTGGCGCAGCTAGCGCTCACACTGCATGAGAACCGCGCTCGAGCCCAGCCGAACCGCACTCAGGCCCACCTCTTCCAGGCGGGCCAGGGCCGGCCAAACGAACCGCGCCAGGGCACGGAACGGAGCGATCACACTTGTCAAATGAACCGGGCTTTGGGGGTCAAATGCGCTTGAGCACGGTTCAGAGCGCCTAGTGTGAGTACACCCTTACTTTTGTCTCAGCTTACTGTATTTATAAGGTATAATTCACCCAAAAATGTGTAGGCCTTGGTCTCAAAATATAAACATTAATTTGATCAATTCTCATTTGCTACTTAAAGCTACAACATTTAAAAAAAAACATCAAATTAGTGCAGAATCAACTTTGCGCTGCTGTCCATGTTCGCATCAGAATGACGTGTCCGAGATCAGACAAATTTCCATGTGCATCTTGTTTTGGAAAGTGTTGCGGCATCTTGTGGTTTTTGTGCCATCTAATGGTTTAGAGGAAAATGTAAACCAAATTTCCCCCGTGGCGCCTTTAGCCCCGTTGTACCCTACTGATATTTCCCGCTGACAAACTACAGAAAAAGATATAAATAACTGGCTTAACCATTTTTTTTGTGGGTGTGTGTGAAAATACTAACGTGCCTAAGACTTTTGCACAGTACTGTATGTTTGGGAATCGGGGTAGAAAATTCGAAATAACTTCCTCCGAGTGTCTTTTCACAATAAAGTACGACCAGGACTTGTTTCGTGACATTCGCCTTTGAGATTTCAACATTGTGTGGTGTAGAAGTGTGCAATTCACCTAAAATGAGTTGTATAAGATAAAAAAAAAAACGGGTGAGCAAAAGTGAGGCCAGATTCAAGGGAAATGTCGTCCGGCTAATGTGCTGCTGTGTTTATTGGCACGACCCAGCAGCTTTCCGCAAGCTTTTAATTAGCTTTAATAACCATTTCAATTCCATTAGCGGATGCATCAAGCAAGTCATTTTCAGACCTGTCTGCAGGAGGACACGCACAGCCTGCTGTTAATGCGCTGAGCTTCTGCCCATCAGTGCACTCACGGACATTCAACAACATTTGGTGTGCTCACAACCTTTCCTTTTTTTCTGCTTGTCCTCCAGATAACCAATGTGACGGTGCCCTTCATGTTTAAATATGCGGTGGACAGCCTGAACCAGATGTCGGGACACATGTTGAACCTGAGCGATGCGCCAAACACGGTGGCGACCATGGCAACGGCTATTTTGATTGGCTGTAAGTTCTGCCTGCTCCTGTTTGGCAGGTGTTTGACTTCATTTTGGGAAGCGTGCTGCATATTAAGTGCCAACTGACCTTTCCTGAAAAGTTTGTGTCAATATTGCTTTTTAGATTCATTGTAATGTGCTTTTTCATGCGCGCGTCTGCTGATGGTTTCGTTTGCCCCTCACTTTGGCAGCACTGACCTGAAATTCCTGGCTAAAGTATAACACTATTTCAGCAAAGAGAAAAACTGATTCACACAAGACTGTAACGGTGGTAGTTTTTTTTTTAACCACCGCGGAGATAGAATGAGTCCAAAACCAATGCTTTCATTTAGGGCTGCCCCCTAACAGTCGACGAGAAGAGGCTTCGTAGACCAAGATTTTATTAGTTGGTTAGTTACAGAAACAAAACAAAAAAAATGAGGAAGTGAACGTTAATGGCGAATCCTTGTGGTAATTACAGTATATCGAGCAGGAAATCCAAATGTTCACCTATTATCCATCAACCTCAAATATGGCTTATCATTTGAAACAAGTAGCAACTTTACATGGCCACCCGCTCTAACGTTAACCTAGATGTGCTCTATTATTAGTGTTTGTGTAGCGTGTGGAAGCTAGGGATGGGTATTGACACAAATTTCATGATTCGATTTCAATTCACAAGCTTACAATTCGATTCCGATTTGATTCCGTATCGATTATTTTGGATCTATATCAGCTACAGTACATGGCAAATTTTCTCAAGGAAAACACTGAATTTTGTATATAGACACTTAAATTAGTTTTTTATAATAATAGTTATAATATTAACTTAACAATCACATAATCATATTTCTACTCCAATTCGTTTTTTGAAATATAAACATTTAAATGGTGGCTGTCATAACTTGCCAGATTAATTCAAACATGCATTAAATATTGAAGAACATAAATTATAATGAATATGTAATATGGTGCATTTAGCAAAATGCTCTTCTCTAGAGTTAATTTTTCTATCTGACTAATGGGTTTATGAACACTGGGTTTTCTAAGGGTAAATGTGACGTTACGTGACATTGTTTACAAGCTTGACAAGTCTTTCCATGGTTGAAACCCTGATTGAGACGATTTCTGTAAGTTATACCATATCTTTTAACATGCCTTCAGATTAGGGCTGGACGATTAATCGAAACTGAAATTTTCCCATGTTGGTTTTTTCGGTTTTTAATCCTGTTAATACTTTCCCCTTACAAACATACTATAGCGCGTTTAGTCACGTGACTCCGCCCCGTCCAGTCAGCGACATTGAAGCGGCATGGAGGCGAACTCGAACAGTCAACACGCGCAGACCGCGTGCTCACAAGTTTAAAGGCTTGCCAGTTTGAACATTCAAATGATTTTACACCATTCAATAACAACAATACGGAAAACACGGCACTTCAGACACCGCGAGCTGCCTCTGACAATGCGTGAGCCCCGAAGCCAGATCACTTTCACTTGTATCTTTAGTAAACTTTGACACTCGTTTGTGTTTTAAGGCTTGCCAGTTTGAACATTTCAGGTGATTTTTAGATGCACTGATGCATTGTGACCATAGACTAAATAAAATTGACACGCGAACACTCATACAGACAATAGCTTGCATCGTGATTTTATCACTGAAGTAGCTTAGAAACTCAAAAGTTATAGCGTATACTTTTGAAGTAACTACATACAACGCACAGCTTCACAATTAATAGAAAGACGTATGACTAATACACACACACACACACACACACACACACACACACACACACACACAGTGTCTCATTAATGCATTCAAATAACTGTACTCTCATGGTGCTAATTTATTTACAAAAGAAATATCCCACCTTTAATAGCCAAGCATATTTACAGTACAAACTTTGTCAGTGAATTTTAAGGGTAAAAAAATAATCGTTCATTAATCGTAATCGAGGTAGTGTTCAATTAAATTTCGATTTTAGGTCATATCGTCCAGCCCTACTTCAGATTTGTAACTGGTATTAAAGCGGAGAGGCGCTGCAGCGATCTGTCATGCCACATTAAACAGCACCAAAATTGTATAATTTTTTTTTTTTTGAATAACATTATAATACCATGCATATTTTTAGAAAGGAAACCAAACCAATGTTTATTTTATATTTGAATGCTATAGAAAAACAATACACATTTTTCAGGAAGAATGTTGCTTCAATGGCTATTCAAAACATCATTCAATGTAAATTGTGACAATCGTAATTAATAAAGCGAATAATCGACAATTATGATTTGTAATCGTGCAGCCCTACTGTATACTGATAAAGCATACACTGGACAGAACAGGAACATGACTCAAGTTATGGACAGAAGACAAAGGACGTTATATTGAAACTAGTTTTGAAGGTCATTTTTGTTTTTCTCTCAAATATCTAAGATGATCAAGCCTTTTTCACCCATGCATTTGAAAACAAGGGTTGTATAATATTAAGCATCACATTCCAGCAGGCGTATTCATAGACACTTGCTGTGCACTTTGTGGCCAGAGCATTTAGTGTCTCAGCCCAAAACACTGCAGGTGTGATCTGAATTTGATAAACATGACAAACTTTTCCTGTCATGGAGATTGACCATTTCAGACTAATTAGGGCTGGACGATGTGGCCCAAAAAATTACCACTAACATTTTTCATATCAGTCGATGTCATTATCACGATAAATGTCGTCTTTATTTCTTTCAAGTTTAAAGGCGGATTTTTGCTCCTAAGTGAAAGTCGTAGAAACCAAACCGACCATTTAACAAAATAAATATGTTAATAGAAAAGTTAATTTCTTAGTTTCTGCATGTGCTAATGGGTGTTTTTATTATTTCAAATCATGAAACAGGTTTGTGTTTCCTGACTTTGATGTGTATCTTCAGCACAGTGTGCAGTGTATGCTGCAATATTAATAATTTTACGTTTTGTCTCTTAGAAATGCACATTTGTAGGGTTGGGTATCGTTTGGGTTTTTTACGATACTGGTGCCAAACCGGTACTTTTAAAACAGTACCGGTGATAAAACGGTGCCTGAACCGATACTTAAAGTACTTTTTTAATTTTTTATTATTATTATTTTTTTATTTATTCGTTAAACTGAACAATTTATTAAAAGTTTAAAGTATATTTAAATATATAAATAGATACAAAACACAATTTACTTAAATTCACAGTAAAACCTAAGCCACCTAACCCAACTACAGTAGGCCTAATTTAACACTAAATAACAGCAAAGTATTGGTATCCTACAAACCAGCTTCAAGGTTCAGCGTTATTTTGCAGAAATATGAACACATGAATGCATCGCCTTATTGTTTCCATGGCGACGCGTCATGCTTCTCACATGACACACAGCATCCGCAATAGCGCTGTATCACAGATGTACCGCTTTTTATTTCTTTATTCAAAATACAACATTAGCTATATCATGAACCGTCTGATATTCTGATTTTATTATGTGTAAGTGAGTGTAGTGTAGTTGATCTATAATGCGTTAGTTTGCGCCTCAGAGAATCGGATCTGTCGGATTTACATTGCGTAAATTAATCGTTGAAATACATGAAAGTAAGTGACCGGTGAACTGGGAGAAGAGTAATCTATATAGTAACTTATATAATGTGTATTTGATATAAATAACACACATTATAATCACAATTCTAACTGTCTGAAAGGATTGTTATTGCCGCTTCCATAGACATGAGTGTGTGTGTGTGTGTGTGTGTGTGTGTGTGTGTGTGTTTTGCTAGTACTTGTGTATTTAAATGTCTGAAACCTAAAATAAACATTATGTGGTTGAAAACACTGAATAGTTGTGACGTGACAAGCGGTGTCTCTGGCTCAGCGCCAGCCAAAGCATGAAAGCACGTTTGAACTTAAGTGGGCGGCACCAAAATCTGCGTTCTGATTCGGTCCGGTACCTACCGGTTATATAGGTACCGGTGCCCGGTACCCAACCCTACACATTTGACAGTAGATTGGGTTGACTGTAGTGTTAGCTAGAGTTGAGATGTAGATATAAATTTATGTTCATTATCTGTAAAAATTGTAACAACCTCATTTTTATATGGTAAAATGTAAATATTCGAACTGTTTGAGTTTTATTAAAATTAACAATTGGTATACATTTTAGATCATGATAACCACAGGTAAAACCCCAATACCATGGTAAAATGTCACCTATATGGTTTCTATGGAATTTGTATGAAAAACTTTACCCTAAAGGTTACGTAAATGCACAAATGCTATATGCTATATTTGCTATATTTAATACATGTCAATGTTAACATTAATACTATAATTTGATATGAATAGCCCACATTTCTGCCACAATACAGTAAATCCATGGTAAATGATGGTGATTTGTAAATTGAAAAGCCTTCTGACTGTATTGTGGCACACAGTGTTTCTCCTGTTTGTCAGCTCGGTTTCATCCGGCTTTAAACTAGTTTAAATTACAGAGACATTTGTGTTCTTCGCTGAATTCAAGTGCATCTCACAGCCGTTTGAACTTTGACCGAATGGATAAATGGCACGTGGCGCGCGGTTCAAATGCGCTTTTGCTGCATAAACATTATATCGAACATTTATCGAACTCTTGTTATCGTTTTATCATGGAAAATTATATCACGATAATTACTGTTATCGTTTTATTTGCCCAGACTAATTTATTCTCATAATATATTTTATTCAGAGTTTTTGAAGATGTCAGATGTGGAGTGTGTGCCACCGAATGGATTCCAAGTGCATGTTTAAATAAAGATAAATGAAGATAATGACTAATGGTAACTAACCACTTAGCAAGTCATTGTGTCTTAAAATGAAAATTCACTGTCTTCCCATAACTGCGTATTTTAATGAGAGCCATTATGTCCTGTGCACACAGACCATTAAATGCTTCTCCGTGCTGCTGCTTGTGTGATTTGTGTGTGCTGCAAGGCACAGATTATCTGTGCAGAATTTCTGTTGATTGATATTGTATTCAAGGCACTATTCATCCTGAGAATGTGATGCACTTAGAGCAGTTTTGTATGCCACGAGGAAATAAAACCTTAATCAGATGTTCATGTCGAGTTCATTTTTGACCCTTAAAATTTCAGTTCTGACATAATTTTACAAATGAAGTTACCAGTGATCATAAACAAGCCATGTGTACTTGCACAGCTTTAGGGTCATATGTCTCTCTCTTTTTTTTTATTTACAAAAAAAATCTTATTTACTTGCTTCTAAATCAGCTGACTAGTAGGTTGTTGGATGACTAGTCAACCATCCTGACCTATTCATAATAAGTGTGAGCAATAATAGAAGAGTATTTAATACTTATAGCTGTTCTTCATTAACAATACACACAACTGATTAGCCTCATATAGAATATGGCGTATAATGGAATATTTAGTGCAAATGTGTTATATTGTAACAGTGGAATGTAACAAACACTATTTTAATTCAGAAACACTTGCTTAAAATAATGACCCTGATTCGTTATTTGAAATCCATAATAATGAAGCAACAGAAAAATGTTTGTGCACATTCCAGCACAGCTGTGAGTGATGTTTAGATGAGTATGGAAATATGTGCCGTGTGCTTTCCTCTCGATGACGCAACAAACACCTCAAAAATAACAGTTAAGAAAGCATCTGATCGCAGCGATTTTATGTTTGCAACAGCTCTGCAATTCGACACGCTACACTGTTTCAAATTACTATGCAAGTGACATTAGTAGGATTTCAGTACAAACATTCAGATTTTAGTTTTCAAAGGAAGTTTTTGTTTTATTTCGCCATATCTTTTTAGTAGGGGTGGGTGGGGGGAACAGCATAGTATATTTTGTGTGGTGATATTGTATCGATACAAGAGAGGCAAGTATCGATATTTACTGAATTTCAGCTCGTATTGTGCAAAATTTTAATGCGGGAAATAATATATCCTTCAGACTGTATGCGTCGCAAACACAAACAGCGCATCACTCTTGCTCACACGTGCACAGTGAGCATTCCCGCATATTTGTGTTGATTTGTCACGCAAGTGCAAGCCAGCTGCACACTGCAATGCAACAGAACTTCGCTCGCAATTACAAACCCAATGCCAAAAAAGTTGGCACACTGTACAAATTGTGAATAAAAAGGAATGCAATAATTTACAAATCTCAAACTTATATTTTATTCACAATAGAATATAGATAACATATCAAATGTTGAAAGTGAGACATTTTGAAATGTCATGCCAAATATTGGCTCATTTTGGATTTCATGAGAGCTACACATTCCAAAAAAGTTGGGACAGGTAGCAATAAGAGGCCGGAAAAGTTAATTGTACACATAAGGAACAGCTGGAGGACCAATTTGCAACTTATTAGGTCAATTGGCAACATGATTGGGTATAAAAAGAGCCTCTCAGAGTGGCAGTGTCTCTCAGAAGTCAAGATGGGCAGAGGATCACCAATTCCCCAATGCTGCGGACAAAAATACTGGAGCAATATCAGAAAGGAGTTTCTCAGAGAAAAACTGCAAAGAGTTTGAAGTTCTCATCATCTACAGTGCATAATATCATCCAAAGATTCAGAGAATCTGGAACAATCTCTGTGCGTAAGGGGTCAAGGCCGAAAACCATACTGGATGCCCGTGATCTTCGGCCCTTAGACGGCACTGCATCACATACAGGAATGCTACTGTAATGGAAATCACAACATGGGCTCAGGAATACTTCCAGAAAACATTGTCGGTGAACACAATCCACCGTGCCATTCGCCGTTGCCGGCTAAAACTCTACAGGTCAAAAAAGAAGCCATATCTAAACATGATCCAGAAGCGCAGGTGTTTTCTCTGGGCCAAGGCTCATTTAAAATGGACTGTGGCAAAGTGGAAAACTGTTCTGTGGTCAGACCATCAAAATTTGAAGTTCTTTTTGGAAAACTGGGACGCCATGTCATCCGGACTAAAGAGGACAAAGACAACCCAAGTTGTTGTCAGCGCTCAGTTCAGAAGCCTGCATCTCTGATGGGATGGGGTTCATGAGTGCGTGTGGCATGGGCAGCTTACACATCTGGAAAGGCACCATCAATGCTGAAAGGTATATCCAAGTTCTAGAACAACATATGCTCCCATCCAGACGTCGTCTCTTTCAGGGAAGACCTTGCATTTTCCAACATGACAATGCCAGACCACATACTGCATCAATTACAACATCATGGCTGCGTAGAAGAAGGATCCGGGGACTGAAATGGCCAGCCTGCAGTCCAGATCTTTCACCATAGAAAACATTTGGCACATCATAAAGAGGAAGATGCCACAAAGAAGACCTAAGACAGTTGAGCAACTAGAAGCCTGTATTAGACAAGAATGGGACAACATTCCTATTCCTAAACTTGAGCAACTTGTCTCCTCAGTCCCCAGACGTTTGCAGACTGTTAGAAAAAGAAGAGGGGATGCCACACAGTGGGAAACATGGCCTTGTCCCAACTTTTTTTTAGATGTTTATGCCATGAAATTTAAAATCAACTTATTTTTCCTTTTAAAATCATACATTTTCTCAGTTTAAACATTTGATATGTCATCTATGTTGTATTCTGAATAAAATATTGAAATTTGAAACCTCCACATCATTGCATTGTTTTTATTCACAATTTGTACAGTGTCCCAACTTTTTGGAATCGGGTTTGTACAATCAAAGAAGCTTGCCACTTCAGCGGCAACACTGGTAATATTACTTGCCTACCGCAGCACTGCCCCCACCGTCATTTTGATATTTTATCGTAGTAAAAATCATTTAGTTCAGGAGTCAGATCTCATTCATCACGAGAGCGAGGAGCTGAATGACAAGACGATGTCTTGTATAATGCAAAATGTAAAAGCGCCTATTTAAGTGAGTTTGTTATTGTACTGTTTTGTTGTTGTGTTTTTCATTAAGAATATCAATGAACCCACCATTCAAGCAACTGCCACCCCCGAATTGGCGTTTATTCTAAAATTAAAGTAAAATGCCCACGGCCATTCGTAATGGGCGTTTTAATGTTATTGCAATACACAGCTTATCGCAATTTTTTTTTTTTTTTTTTTAAATCGTGATATCATATCATGGCTTAAGTATCGTGATATCGAATTGTTGGACCTCTGTCGATTCCCATCCCTAGTTTTAAGAGAACTGGTATCAATCTCAGACAGGTTTGACAGGTCTGCTTAGGTAAATGGAAACCCCACTTAAAGAGGTTGTTCCACATTATTAAGCATGTCACAGTTCTCATGCAATATGGGGAGGGAGAATACAGATTGCTTCATAGCAGCTTTATAGTATTAAACCTAAAGCACTGTCGGTGTCCTAAGGTTCTTTGTATATAGAATGATATGCACCGTCAGCATTTGTAATCGGTGCATCAAGAAAACGAGTGAATCGTTACACACCTATTTCGACCACTTCCAGCTAGTGGAAAATGCATTCGACCGGATTGCTTTCATAGTGTAAATGCTCATGTGGTCGAATGTGTTCAAACAGCCTCAAAAGCCCGCCTACTCTCTGCCTACTGACCTAATGCATAAATGCATTCGGCTGGTCTTGTGGCTGTCAGAGCAGAAACGAAAGCTGATGCTCTCCGTATATGTTTTTCTGTTTTGTTCGGGTTCTTTCATATGTAAATTGCGTGAGCTCATTTTGTCCATTTAGATGGAAAGATCTGAGAAAGCTCATACATTTCCCGCCCATAGACCCTCCCCTTGAAGAAATCAGGACAGAAGTGGTTGAAAGTGGACAAAAGAGACGGATTAAAACACCAGGCGTAGACGGGAATGTGTCTCCCTCGTTTACTTGTGATCCGATCGGCCAAAACGCATTTTAATACCAGGTGTAAACAGGGACTTAAATACCTTAAAATGTGAATTCAAGGAAGGATAAGGACTTGGTAGCAAAAACTATATATATATATATTTGGGAGTATTTTGGATTAAATGGTGTATTATAGATCCAGGTAATTTGCAAGGCCTGTCAAAACTATCATTGCAGCAAAACAGAGTAGGGGTCATTCACACAGAACACCTTTTTGTGGTTAAAAACACGAGACGCAGGTCTAGAGAAATATTGCTTCAAAATCGTGATTTGAAAATCCAAATCGCCAAATCGAATTTTGAGGAAAATTATGAATTTAATCCATTTTGGAATAAAGCTGTAACAAAACAAAATACAAAACGTAATACGATATATTAGGATTTATTGGAAGCAGTCGTAGCACTCTCAGTGACGCCCTCTGTTTATCCAGCAACTACATGAATGAACTGGCACCCACTTCATGTAATTTTTCTTTTCTGTACTTCTAAGTTTTTATTTTGTTGGCAGGACTTCAGTGAAAGTGTGTGTGTTTTCAGATGGTGTTTCCCGTGCTGGAGCAGCTCTCTTTAATGAACTGAGGAATGCCGTGTTTGGGAAAGTGGCTCAGAGCTCCATCAGGAGGATAGCCAAGAATGTCTTTCTCCATCTACATAACCTGGATCTGGGCTTCCACCTGAGCAGGCAGACGGGAGCGCTGTCCAAAGCAATTGACCGTGGCACTCGAGGAATTAGCTTTGTGCTCAGTGCTCTGGTCTTTAACCTTGGGCCTACGCTCTTTGAAATGATACTAGTCAGCAGCATTTTGGTAAGTCCAAATTAAATCTTCATATGTTTGTAAATTAATAAGGCCACAATTTTACTACATAATAATTTTTCTGGCAAAATGAGTGGGAATGCACACGGGCTAATTTCGAGCTACAGCCAGAACAAGTGAAAAATGTACATTTTGGTTGAATTTGAGGTTTGCACAAAAATTTGTTCATTAAGCCCTCGTCTAGTGATCCCAATGCGCCAAATAGTAATTCAACATCTAAACATATCTTTATGTGTAAGTTTTCTGAGAGGAGTGTCTTTCCCTTGTCCATGAAAAATGCAGTTTTTCTCTGCTGGCTTCGCGACGACCCCTCAGCACAAGTTCGGTATCGCTTTAAAGCGCAACATCCCAACTTTGTAAATATTCATTGCGAATTCTTGATGACATGAGTCTGAACCAATGAAATATCATGCTGATGTAAACAAAATGATCTTACTAGAGCTGACTGACAGATCCGACGCGTGCGCACAAAAGATGCCTCAGACAGCGCAAGATCCTGATATATTTATTTTATTTTTTTGTCTGATTCCAACAAATCATACATCATTCTGAAGGTTTTTAGATAGAGAATGTGAAATAACAATAATTAAGTTGTCTAGATTTAAAAATTTAGAAAATGCGCTCATTGCGACTAACTTTGCTAGCAAGGGTCACAAATGAAGAGCACCAAAACTCCCCTTTAACTGTGGTAAAATGGCTTGTTGCTTTCATAATGCATCAATGTGATAAAAGAAAACAATGTTCAGTAAGTACATTATATTGCTGCTGTTGATTTTATAGTATAGTAAAGCACTGAAATTTTAGCAGCTGAGAATATTTAGCCGGAAATTAATTCCAGTTTTGATCAAATGTGCCTTTGGAAAATGGCGTCTTTCCACGGTTGAAATTGAGTGATTGTATGAGATGCATTTCCGTTGTACTGTCTTTAAGCATTCCTTCTGATGTTCATATTTATTTAGTGCAGTAACTAGTAGTAAAGAAAGATACAATTGGTTCATGTGCGCTTGATCCACGTTGTGTGCGCAAAATAAACACGGACCATTGGAGAAGCATTGATTAAACGTCAATGATTTCAGCCCTTCAAAACCATTTCAGCCCAAAACCGGAAATATTTGGTAGCCGAAATTGATGCATTCCTAGGTGGTTTACAATACCAAGCAACATAAACTTGCCGCGTTTACAAAACAATTCAGTTTATGCATTGTCAGCATTTTACAACGTCTTGAATATGGTTTACCCCCAAAATACTGAGACCCATCTGTTTTATACATTTAATTTTCCTTCAGTTTAGTCTATAAAGCTTGGAGTTTTTAAAACAGCAGGACAAGCATTTCACTGCCTGTGCATTATGTATGTGACATAAAACACTTTGAGTTTAACGAGCTCACTGCAACTGTACATATGCTAAGATACAGTCAAATACAGATGTTATGGATACTATCTGGAAATGACTGTTTTTGTTGACATTCACCAGACCATGTATACAATAAATCACAGTGAATATATGGAATAAAAATCAATCTGTTCCCCGGGCTAATGTGAGACATCATCATTAGTGTGACACTCTTGAGTATAACACATCATTATCCCTCATGCTAGTGCATGTGGCACTTCTGACATGTTCAAGAATGAGCTCGGTCCCGCTCTGTTTTCCTAATCTAATGAAGTCAAATGATAGATTTGTGTAAGGAATATAGTGAAATGCAAGTTAGTTATTCTCTGATAATCTCCCCCTTCGATGAACCGTTCATTTGAGAACCAGATGTTGGGCCCTATGATTCAGAATCGCAGAGACAGAATTTACTGTATAATGTGGAATTTCAAGGAATTTTTAAAAAAGAAATTTATGAATGAATCAAAATCAGGTCAGTACATTTAAATTTAAATCACGATATAGACTAGTGTCTGTGAATATTAAACCACAAAAACACTATTTAAATATGTATCCTGCATGTTCTGCATGCCTCTGTGTGAATGAAGGGTTTCCTTTCCCACACACACACTGAAGCGCGTGTGATGCTTGCTGTGTTTTCAGCCTCTGCCGCCTCACTATATGAGGACATGAACGCATGAACTTCATCTCCAGAGCCGCTCTGAGAGTCACTTCATCTGCATTTAACCGTTTTAATTGGTGAAAACTATCGTCGTCACAGAAATCAAAGGTCTTCACGGCAACCCGTCAAAATAAAAGTTTCGGTTTACTTTGATAATTACTATTGTTTTGCATTGTTTTGTTGATAAGTGCAGTTACTAATAATTAATGAAATGATTAATTAGACATACTTTTTGATTATTAAAATGAAATTAAATCATTAATATGGAACCTAGAAAAATTAAAACAGAAAACACAGAATTTGGTTAATAATAATAATTCATAGGGCCCAAAAACATGCAATTTTTGCTAAACCAAAAAAGTCACAAAACAAAATTAAAATGGGGAAGAAAAACAAAGTCATCCCAAAAAATGAAAACAGAAAAAATGGAATTTGGAAAAAAATAAAATAAATAAAATGTATCTCATAGCACATACAGAGAAATGTGCAATATTTCAACTGTGCATTGATGTTAGGAGTACTGAAGATGTCAGTGATGTGATGTGAAGCGCACACATCCAAAGATCACCTCATTGACAGATTTAAAAGTCATGTACAGTATGAAGTCAGAAATGCTGTGCTCAATGAAATATGGTCACAGGTGGTATTTTCAGCAGGAGCCTTGATGATCTACGTGCTGATGTGCCTGATATTCGCCTCTGCAGGTTGATTAACTCTAACAGAGCATTTCTCCATTCGTAACACTCCATTAGATGGTGAAAATGAATACGAGTGCAGATTATGAAGATGGATGTAGCTGCTCTCCAGAGACTCAGTGTATGTCATGCATATAAAGACATGTCGCTCTTTCAGTAAACCACAGCTGTTTCTTTGCAGTATTATAAATGCGGAGGTCAGTTTGCTCTGGTCACTCTCGGGACCCTCTCAGCGTACAGCGCATTCACAGTTGCTTTTACACAGTGGAGGTACTGTATTAAAAACCTGTTGCATTAAAAAAACTGCATTTTGTCCTCACTTGATTACTACCGTATTAATCCTGTCTGTGTCTTTGATCAGGACGCAGTTCAGGATCGAGATGAATAAGGCTGATAATGAGGCTGGAAATGCTGCTATCGACTCTCTCCTCAATTATGAGACTGTGAAGGTGGGTCACATCATAAACTGCATTGTCACTGCAACATTTGTTACATGCATGAGTAAAGTCTACTTTGTTTTGTCATGTGTTAGTGAGCCACATACGAGTGTCTAGTGAGTGTTGTGGGTTTTCATGTGTGTTTTCGGTTACTTGGAGATATGAGCTGTATGTGCCATTCAGAAGTTTCATATTCAGGCACTCTTTCGACCTGGAGCTGCTCTGTTTTGTTGTCTGTGTGCATTTGAATATACAGTTCAAAATTATTCAACCCCCATTGCAAATCAGGTTTATTGGCAAAATTCACAGACTTGCAGTTTTTTGCAATGAACGAATCAGTAAGCGAAATAGCTCAACACAACAAATGTGGATTCCCCAAATTCAACTGAAAATGCAACTTTTAATGACTTCTGCAGTCTCAAAATTATTCAACCCCCGAATAGAACCCATCACAACAAAACAAATCTTCAAAATGGGTGTTGTCTCACGGCTCCAAAATAACATTTGAGAGCTGTGGCACCAGCACCACTAATACCCCTTTTCCACCAAGGTGGTGCTGGTTCAGAGCCAGAGCCTAGTTTCAAATCAGTTCTTTGTCTTTCGACACCCAAAGCACCAGCTCTGAACCAGGAAAAGTGGTTCTTAAATGGCACCAAAACATTGCCGCTTGAACCGCTTGCATCAGGGGCTGGGTTACTGTGACCAACAAGATGCACAAATATGTGACCACCATTTTTTAAATGGCAGGTAATTGGGCTAATAGCTGCTTGATTGTAATCTCAGTCTATGCACATTACGGCGAGCTGCACGAATGCGTTGGATTCGCTGTGTTTTGATGCCGATGTAGGATCACAAAGCCAAGAGCATCAATAGTAACGCAACGTTCGCCATTGTTGATGGAAGGCTTGTTCGAGATGCATCGGTGCCGTGCATCAAAGTACAGCGAGAGCATACGACTCCTTATGCTTTTGAATCGCGTGGTACTGTGCAGCGCCGATGGATCTCAAACAAGCCTGGTGTGTTTGTGTTTCCCTGCTGAGAAAGATGAGACGTGTACAGTGACGAAAGACTTGGCTCTGTGGTGGCTCTCTACCCCATAGAAAGACAAACCAGTTCTTAGAAGGCTCGTTGAACCGACTCTGAACTGGCACTAGCTCTGGCTCTGAACTAGCACCTGGTTCATTCAGATGGTGGCACCAGCACCTGATTTGGTGGCACTGAAGGAAAATTTATCATGAAGTTAATTTAATAATAAAATGACTATTGTTTTGTTAATGTGTGCAGTTACTAATAATAGTACTTAGTCATTTGTTAATTGGAAATGTAACAGTGAAGCACTGAGCTTGAATTGATAAGCAGATAATATGCAACAATAATATGCAAGAAAAAAAAAATGAAAGAAAAAATGCTTATATTCTACTCTTATTAAATGTGCCATTGTTCTTCTATAGTAACATACTGAACTGACCGACAGCTTCATTGATTATAAAAGGATCACTCTGTGTAATTCAGTCACAACTTTTTTTTTTTGAGACTTTGTGACTTCCTACTTTTTTCCATATATTAGGAAAGGGGAGTGGAACTGGCTAATAAGTCAAATAAGTGCTCCTCTGCAGCCAACTACTGGTTATAGTGGTAATTTCATGTCATTTTTTTATTTTTAATTTTTTTTTTAAATAAAAGTGCTTGTTTGCCACAAAGTGTTGATTCATGGACTGAAACCCCTGAACTTCATTCATGCAGCAATGGTTTCTCCTGGTTTCCTTGTCAGCGCTGTTTGATCTGATATCTGTGGTTTATAACAGAGAATTCTGCGCCGAACGCTTCCACTAGATCTCGCAGTAGTGATGTTAATTCTGATGTGAATTCAAACACTTTCTCACTGGATCTCCCAGCGCTGTGTAGTAACGGTGTTCGTGATTCGAGATCGGCCTGTGTATGAGCTTGTGCTGAACTGTCCATTATTGCTTCAAGCTGATAAATGGTCAGCGAAGCACCATTCAAACAGGTAGCACGGTTTCGTTTGCTATTTGTTGTTTCTCTTATGTAACAGAAATGGCAGCTTCTATCAGTTGTGCACCAGTGTGACCTCCTGACAAAATTTAGTCACACCAGCAGGAAAAAAGGTTGTAAAAAGCCACCATTTGGTCGCAGTCTGGAGCCCTGTGTCTCAAGCAGACCTGATGCCTAATCAAGAGCTTCATTAGTTGCACCAGATGTGCTTGAGCTAGAACACATGAAATATCTGAACTGGCTAGGTTTGTTGAGTGTCACGTTTGACTGCATGATAGAAATATGACTAAGTCAAAAGAATTGTCCAAAAAGTTAAAGGTGGGGTAAGTGCTTTCTGGTAACCGTTGTTGATATTTCAAATCACCAAAACAAACACACCCCTATTTTGATAGCTCCGCCCCACACATACGTAGCCCAGGCAACGACTATGGAATCTGTGTTACTATGGTAATTCAGTTCGAATATTCAATGAAAAAGTCATCCCTTCCATCACAAAAACACAAACCGTTCTCAATAGCATGAGAGTCTAACTAACGAACATATTACCATTATGACCAGATTAGAGGGTTATATAGATCATGAAAAGAGGAAACAAACATATATTAGGAGTATAGTATCTTACTTGTAGGGCACATTGTGTGAGCTGACGCTTGAAACAGACAGCGAGGAGGTTTAGACGCTCCGGGCTTATACGATGTGGAAATAAATGGGTCTCATCGCTGAAGTGAACTATACGATCGCAAATGGACAATCAAGTGAACATGACACATGAGCATATTCAAGCAAAAGCATATCTTAGTTCTGTGAAACAAAACAAAACCAATGTTACTCGCCTATCGAGAATAAAGCAACCTTGGCGTCCGATTGCAGGCCTTCGCTCCTTGAGTTCTCTCCAGCGCTGGAAAGCTGATACTTCTTGCCTGATCGTAAGCCTTCTTTTATTCCACAGACATTTCCCCCTTTTTTGTTTTATCTGCCATCTCTCTCGTCGCTCGGCTAATGTCCGTTCTGTGTGTTGTGTCTTTTGAATGATGACGTGCACTGAGCGCTCTCTTCTCCCCGTCATTAGTAGACACGCCCCTTACTGCTGATTGGCTACTAGTTTATGTACTCTGTTTTGGAGTTCGTTTTGTAAAGCAGTTTTGAAATAACACCCCACCTTTAAGAGAAGGTATCATCATCCTTAAACAAGGAACAGGATACGAAAAGATGCACTAAATGTTCCTAGAGACACTGTTGGAAGCATAGTTTGCAAGTTCCAAGTTAAACAGTAGTAACATTACCTGGAAAGGGCAGAAAAATGAAGCTATCAACGACTACAACTAGATGTCTGAGAAGGGAAGGTCAGAAAAACCCTTGTGACTGCAAAAGACCTGCGACAAGAATTGGTGGCAACAGGCACCGAGGTTTCAGCTTGCACAGTAAGGCGCATACTAAACGCATGAGCTTTCCATACCAGAACTCCAAGATGTACACCAATACAGACCCAAAAGCACGAGAAAAGTCGGCTCAAAATCATATAAGCCACAGAAGTTTTGGGATTCTGTTCTGTGGAGCGATGAAATGATGGAACTTTTCGGCCCTATGGATCTCGTATGTCTGGAGGAAGAAGAATGAAGCATATGCTGAAACGAACACTCTACCTACAGTGAAGCATGGTGGTGGTTCGGTGATGCTCTGGGGCTGTTCTGTATCCTCTGGCACTGGAAACCTGCAGCGTGCGGAAAGGCTTGTGAAGGGTCCTATGGCACTTTTATTCGAGCAGAATTTCACAATGAACATTGCTAAACTTCAACATATTTGTCAGTTATCAGATCATTTAGCGCAGTGGTTCTCAAACCTGTCCTGGAGTACCATCAGCTCTGCACAGTTTGTATGTCTCCCTGTAGACGGTGTCAACGGCAACAACATAAACAAACGTTACTGCACATGCACAAATTTGTGGCCCAGACTTAACTTCCGGTAGACGTCCGCAAAGAATCAATAACAGAGGCTGCTTTATCTATCTTATGCGTTATCATATTTCATTTTGATTGTGCAACATTAACTTGATTTATATGTTTTTATTTCAGCATGTTTATTATAAATAATCTCCCATTTCTGTCTGCAATATAGAGTGGGGGAAGCGCCCCCCTTAAAGGGTTAGTTCACCCAAAACTGAAAGTTCTGTTATTAATTACTCACCCTCATGTCGATCCCAACGATCTTAATTTGTGTTCTGGAGATGAACGAAGGTCTTATGGGTTTGGATCGACATGAGGGTGAGGAATAATGACGGAATTTAAATTTTTGGGTGAACTAACCCTTTAAGGACCGTGTAATGCTGTTCTCTGTACAGTAGCCGATATAAATGCTTGCACGCTCGCCTTTCAATCATGCAATGTGTCTGTTTCTTTGTTTCATAATGTCTTTGTTTCATAAACTTGTAAAGTACCCTATTTGAGATTGATTGTATATGAATGCATCACAAAAACCCTGTGCTCTATGGGCACTGCCATTAATAGAGGATAAAGCGAAAGTTGTTTTACACTCCGTGATAAAGGCCCATTACATACCCAATTTAAATATTTTACAAGATATGCAAATCCGATCAGTTATCCAGATGGCGACCACTTAATGTGAACAAATGTACACACACTGTGTCCTGATTGACGTGATCGCATATTAATGCCAAGTGTAAACGCAGCCAGAATAAGTTACCTCTAGAATAGATTTCTGATAACAAGCAAATAAATAACAAGTAAATTACATTAGCCATACAGTCTAAATGACCTTAGACGCTGCTCTCGTATGCAGTCAGACTGATTATTTATGACTCTTTCAATGCTTTTTGGTGAGTCACACACACTGTTTTTGCGCTGGTATCATATGCTCTCTACTTGATTGTTAATATTTATATCATTTATATCCAAGAATAGTACGTCAAAAATGTGTTTCTACGGAGTAGTGCGCCATACTATCCACTAGCCAGATCGATAAACAAACACAGACCGGAAGTTAACTTCGGGCCAGGCGCGTAACCGTGGCAACGCACGTGCATCCGATGAAACCGTGTATATCTGACACACCCATTTCAGGTCTTGCAGTCTCTACTAATGAGCTCATGAGATGAATCAGGTGGGATAAATGAGGGAGACAAACAAACTGTGCAGGGCTGGTGGTACTCCAGGATAGGTTTGAGAACCACTGATTTATTTTGTTGTTGTTGCAGCAGCAGCGCAGACAGAGCGTGGATGCCAGACTGTAAAATGCGTGGCAGAAAATTTATTTTATGTGAAGCCCCATTTGGGGGATTTAATCTTTTGACATCTGGCAGCCCCAAGCAAGAAAGATAGTGGAGGCTTGATCCCAATGCAATATAATGGAAATGTCTAAATTAGAAAACCTTTTCAGGACAAATAATCAGCAGGGCAAATATCGCAACAATTATTTTTAATTAATCAAAGTCAGAAATCATTATCATGATTAAAACACGATTGATCATGCTGCCCTAACTCTGATATAAAAGCTGCTCTTAATTAAGATTTGACTGATGAACTTGCACCTCGATTGGACACTTGTCTTTTGTGATAAGGCTTTCCAGTTTTATGGATGTCTTCAATACTACTGTAGTCACCTATGATTATTAACTATCCCTTTAAATGACGTCAGTGCAATTTTACATTCTAATTTAATGTGTAAAAAGTTACAAATATCAGGTTTGCCGATGTAGCCTAAATTATGCAGTCACTCAGCAGGGGCTTGATAATTTGGGGATACATTTTTGGAACTGAGCTTTTACATGTATGTTTTCAAATCAATGCTCATAGGTCATAACACAGCTAGATTTTTACTCATTGTCCCCTGCCATTCAAACTGCATTCTGTTGAAGTATTGAAGTGCGCATGTCTGACTATGAAAAGCATCCTTACTGCGTATTTGAGTGCAAACAAAGTGAGAGTATATAGTAGAAGTTTCCCGCTGACATTTTGTAAATATATCTCTTTAGATATTTATATATCAGTTTTGTATTGTACTGCAAATTAATCAATAATTTTCCACATGTAATGTTGTTCAGTTGGACAAATTTTCTTTAAAGTCAGAATATGTAAGATTTTTGGATTTAAAATATCCAAAAACCAGTAGAAAATTTGTATATATTTTGTTGACTTCTGTACTTGCATTATCCCAAATGTTTCCAAGAATGTTTAAGTCCAGAGAAATAAGCAATTTTAACCAGGACACGGACTGTGTTTGTGCGCGTCTCCTATCAATGACATCAGACCCGCGTTACCCTCGATTTCTGGTTTTATTTAGTAGAAACACCAAAGATGCTTTAATATATGATGTTTTATTACACAGGTGAGCAACTGTGTGGAGACATTCATGGACAGAAAACTAATGATTGTTCTCCAGCTCAACACAGTTAGTCTTATTGTTTAAATCTGGTGTTCTTGATTTACCCGTGAGTACCATGTTTTTACCACAAGTGTCAAGTGTCTCATAGCAGCCGCCGAGCGAACGCACAGAGTAGCATTATAACATAACTTTAACACACTCAAGTGTATGTAATATGATAAACAGCGCTGCGTTCCCCCACATACACGAGCGGAAGAAGCAGAAGCGCTTGTCTGAGGCAGAATAAAAGCTCGAGCCGTGTATCGCGCTCGTTTCTCATTAGCAGTCGCTCCAGCGGCCTCGTTCAGCCCCACCCTGCTTCATACTACAGTAACGTTAATAAATCTATAATGCATTAGCTCATCCACGAACAGGATTTCTGCCCGAATCCCGTCGGATTCTTTTCCACCGGCTGTAGAGATGAAGACAACAACTCCCACGATTCTGTGAAATCAAGGCGTCATCGAGTGACGCCTTTGTTTCGAATAAGCGACCACTAGCGGCGAAAATGACATATTGTGCCTTTAACAGGACATAAGTTAGTGCAGGTTGTGAAACACTGTTTCTTTTGTAAATGTAATCATATGTGCTAATTAGTGCAATGTGCTGTCAGGAACACTTCAGGCTCCTTTACATACAAGTATCTTATTTCCTAACAGCTGTTTTGCTCGGGTTCTGTCTCAACACTCAGATCCTCTGCCCTTCAGCGCAATCTGTTTTGTGTTCATGTTAAGAGCGGCTATATTTTGTGCCAAGCTTTGTTTTCTGTCACTGGTATCAGTGCATGTGGATTTAATGTCACTTTAAGCTGGTGTTCATGCATAATGAGATCTCCACCTACTCCAAATCAGTTACACTAGCACATATATCTGTCTGTTTCTCTCTAAACACTCTTGCTGACAGCACTATGCACGTCTTTAAAGCAGTCACACTCGTGAAACAATCCTCCAAACATTTCACTTGCTCTGATAATTGGCACAGGAGTCTTAGCTGAGTTTGATGAGCTGTAATGTAATGTTCTAAATGTCATGGCAGTCCAGGAGAGCTGTCCATTATGTGTTCATAAAGGAGCTCAGATTATCTTAATGCTAACAAGATGCACCATCGTTCTCCTTGACACCACAGGGGGAAAAAAATATTGTTAAATATATGCCTCATGCACTGTGATATTCAGACTAAACACAATTGCGAGCGATATTGCTATTATATAACGTTCGATAAACAAGAAGTTAGCATTCGGTAATTTACATTTTAGACATAACTTTAACAGTTACTTTGTCTATTTTTGTTATGAAAATCAAGCTCTGCTTCTTCGAGCTACGCACAGTAGTGGTGATTTGTAGCTAAATTAGTTTTTAAATGAATCAGTTGAGTAAAATTTATATATAGAGGTCAACCGAGAACAATAACTAGGTTGGACATATTAACCGATTAATCAAACCATAGTTTTTAAAATGGCTACAAACAATGAAAACAAATAAAATGCTCAAAGTAAACTCCAAGTACAAAAATAAAACAAAAACAGTGCTGAACCATGAAAATGTACTGTACTTATTAAATGAAATATATAAATATTAATATATGAATTATACTTTGATCATTCACATTTAGATCATAGCTAATGTAAACAGATACAACTTTAAAATTTAAAAATGCATTATTAAATGTTACAAATTAATGATCCATCAATAAACAATAGTTTAACTAAGGTTAATAAATTCTGTTAATGTTATAGATGGACTTATTGTGAAGTGTTACCATTTCATATATAAATCCAAACAGTCATGCTTAAAGATGGCCACCTTTAAATGTCTATATATTTAAGAGCATTGAAATTAGACCAAGTGGCAACCTCCCCCAGTTTCTCTTGAAGCCAATACAGAAGTGACTTAAACTGTAATTCATCGACTGGTCACTAGGGACAGGCTCCAGAAGGGAGCAGAATCTCATTGAGCCCCATGTTAAAACCTTTACAGCCTGGTACAAATTTTGGTTTTGGTCTATATATCTAATTTTGCCCTTCATGACAACTGAGGGGGGTGAATTTTTCAGAAGTTTAGTTTACATTATATAAAGCCTTAAAGTTCTGCATAATTAAGGGCGTGGACACTTTGAGTGACAAGTGGATTTCCGTTTGTCTGCTGTCTGTTAGTCATCACGTCACCTCCGCTCCACCCATGTCCCGCCTCTTTGCCCATTTTCTATTATCCAGGAGTGATACGGCCAGCTCGACCCTACTTTACGCTTCAAAACTGCTCTTCAGAAACCTATGGGTGATGTCACAGACACTACGTCCATATTTTTTTGACAGTCTATGAGTTAGACGCATATGTATATTGTATGTTATTTCATTCTATTTTAGAACACTTGTTTATCTAATAAATATAACAAAATATGTTACAGTGACAATAAAACAAGAACTGAAATCGGATGCATTTCTGATTTGTTTGTCGGCTGCATGAACATACAGTATAATTTTGCTCTCTCACGTCACTAGCTTTTAAAGGCACAATATGTAAGATTTTTTTTGGATTAAAATATTCAACAACTAGAACAATCTTATATATTTTGTTGATTTATGTACTTACATTATTCCAATAAGCAATTTTAACCAGGACACGGGCCATGTCCGTGCATCGCCTACCAATGACATCAGACCCACGTTACCCTCGATTTCTGGTTTTATTTTGTTGAAACCATGGAAACCCTAAAGATGCTTTAATATAGTATGTTATTAGACCGGTGAGCAACTGTTTGGATACATTCATCAACAGAAAACGAATCATTGTTCTACATTGTTAGTCTTCTTGTTTAAATCTGGTTTTCTGGTTTAAACCATGTTTTACCATGCCTAATATCGATCTTTTACTGCAGTGTGAACAAGTAGCGAGTAGTGCTCAGTTGTTGTTTTTTTAAATCTTATTTGCTCTGCTGCTCTTTATAATCCTGTCACTGTCATCCACATAAACAACAGTCGCTGTTTATCCATGCACCCTTCTTTGTCACATTTCAGAGCTAATTAATTGCGGCACACTTCCATTTCAGAGCCACGTGCTCTCTGTGCAGCTGTCTTCACTCCCATCATTCTCCCTGCTCAAGAGTCTGTGTCATCTTTGAGCCCGTGAAGGCATTAGCTTTTGGTTTACTCAGCTGGTGATGTTTGGAGAGATGCAATTGTTGCTTTAATGACATCTGGATATGTGATTGAGGCATCACCAGCATGTGGCATGGGTGCTGTTACACGCTTGATTTCACGTCCCAGAGGCCTTTAACTGCTTATAAGAAGACAGACACTTAAAATGGTGTTTTTTTTTTTTTTTGTTTTTTTAGATAAAAAAAAATTGTCTCCTGCTGTTTGTAGTACCTTGGCATGTAAATGTCAGTATATGAATATACTATGGTTATCTATTACTATGGTTAATGCCGAAATGCCATATTACTACTTTATATCACCACTGCACCTTATTCATTGAATATGATTCCAGTCAATTATACAATATCAAGTACATTTTAAATGAAGGTTTTGCTCCTACAGATTATGTCTCTTATTTGATCCCTTGTTCAAACAGGTCATTGTCATGGCTTTTCTTTAGTAGCCGTTCTGTTGTGCCCTTTTTCCAAGGTCTTTTTCTGTTTCTCTCTCTTTTAGTATTTCAATAATGAGAAGTATGAGGCTGAGCGGTATGATGGTTTTCTGAAGGTGTACGAGTCGTCCTCGCTGAAGACTACCACTACTCTGGCCTTGCTCAACTTCGGTCAGAGCGCCATCTTCACCGTCGGCCTTACCGCTATTATGGTGCTGGCAAGCAAAGGCATAATGGCAGGTGAAAATCAGTGAAGTTATATTTTTATCACTAGTTACACAAAATAGCTTTAGGGCTATACCGAATTATTTTACCTTCATGGCGTCAAATTCTAGACCCTTGTAGCTTTGACGTTCCCGATCCAACCAATAAAAGCAGATGTAAAAGTTCTTCAGTATTTTCTTCTGCTGGGTTCCAAGCCATGTTGGACTTTCAGGAACTGAGCAAGCTAATGCCGATGCTAAAGAAGCTCTTAAATCAGGAAGTTAATGAATGTCAAATTCCTCCCTCTGATATCAGACCTATTATTAATCAGTATATATTGGATAAGTGGCAAGAGGAGTGAAACACATGCAAGAATAATAAGCTATATGAAATGAATCCGGAAATTTCAAACAGACTTTTAATCACTCTTAAAACTAGATCAAGTGGTCTTCACCAGATGTCGTATAGGTCAGGGGTTTTCAAACTGGGGTCCAGGGGTCCTACAGACGGTTCTAAGGGGTCACCAGAAAATTTCAGAGAATAAAAAGACAAAGCAAAAATGGATAAAGTCTCCCGAACATTCTGTTTCATTTCTAAATGTTTCTCTCCTTTCGTGACGTATACATGCGTTCCAGAATTGTATTTGTTTGCTTTGTATCTTTTCTAGTGAGTTTTTCCTCACTATAGTCCCCTTTATCTTGCTCACTGGGGTTGTAAGGCAGTATTCTTAACACAGTAAGCTAATTAAATTAGCTATACTTGATTTTGAAACCTGATGAAGAACATTTTCAATTTAAAGATGATTTGTACAAGCAACTTTCACAATATTGTGAGTATTTGGGGGTCATATTTGGGGGTCCTTGGCATCATAAAGTTTGAAAATCCCTGGTATAGGTCATACAAGTTGCTTTTCTGCTTGAAGGTGAAGACGCAACTCTATGCATGTTTTGTAAGATTCCCCTCTCTCACATTTTTTTATTGGACTGTCCTGGGTTTGATACAAGTAGAATGCTCTTTTATGAAGTTATTTCACTTAAGGATTTATTTAGGAAGATTATGCCTGAAAAGGTTTTGGATTCGTTGTATCATTTGTTAATTTAACAAATCTTGTATAATATGAGTTGTTTGATATTTGTATTTTTGTAATTACATTTTTGCCATGAAAATAGCCTTAGATGCTGACGTGGCATTACATAAAACGATCCGAATCTGAATCTCAGCTGTGTTATAGGTACTTTGCCTTCTTTCTCCTGTAGGGACCATGACTGTGGGTGATCTAGTGATGGTGAATGGGCTGCTCTTCCAGCTCTCGCTGCCACTCAACTTCCTGGGCACCGTGTACAGAGAGACCAGACAGGCCCTCATAGACATGAACACGCTCTTCACGCTGCTCAGCGTGGACACTAAAATAAAGGTGTGTTAGGCTTTTCCTGCTTTGTTGCTTTACAAGTTTTTCCTGTCTTTTGCAGAATGGACTGCTTGCACAACTACTACTGCGTTCTACTTATTAACAACTCGGGAGTTTCCCGATAACAGCGTTCATCGCATCTACATACAATGCAGATTATCACTGCATTTTATGGCTGCCAATTAGGGCTGGACAGTTAATCGAAAAGTAATCGAAACCGAAATTCAGGACCTCTAGTCAACGCACTTTTCCCAGGATGTTTTTTAATCCTGTTAATACTTTCCCCTTAAAAACATACTACAGCATGTGTTGTCCATACAACAAGGCCCAAACGATTTTTACCTTGTACTATACAAACGCCCCTCTCAATAGATATGGTTATTATCTTTTCCAATCCAATTTCAGATTCTTAAAGGGTTAGGTGTTTGTGTAGTACAAGGCACGGCACATGTTGGATGGGTGTCGTCTTCAATACAGCTGTATTAACTCATCAGCTGATTAGTTTAGTACTCCATGACCCGAGCTGGGTGTGTCCAGTAAGGGAGACATCCAAAATGTGCATTGCTAGGGAGGCTCCAGGAATGGTTTGAAAACCCCTGTACTATTAGTAAAACAGAGGTGCGTCACCAAGCTCAGTGCAAGTAGTCCATTAAGTATACAGAGTTATTTTAATGTGAAGAGAATACCCTGTGACTGGTGTTGTATTATTGGCTTTAGCCGTTCTAAAATGTCAGAGCTTTTTAAAATACCATGACAGGAGCTTCCTTTTGGATTTGAATATTACAAATTGAAGCTTTAAAGCATGCCATTTGCCCTAGTATTTGTTTAATTCTGAAAACATGACAGTTTCCTGTCTTTCATAGCGTTAGTGGGGGAGTTTGATGAATCTCATTCTTCGTTTGGCTAATTTTGAATGCAGCTTGTAATTACGGTGTATAAAATCTGTCCGATTGTTCGCCGTGATCAGTAATGGTTTTCACTGCATGACAGCACTGCCCATCAAGCCATTACTGTGAGACCCTAATTTGATTTCTCAAATAACGCATCTGTGTGTAGAATGGTGTAAATGTGCTGAGTGCTATAGTTTTGACGCCATTACAATCGATTGTCGTCGCCATTCTTCTGTTTCAAGCCTCAGAAATGTAAGCGTCAGACTGTAAAATTTGTTTGCTTTTTTTTAACCTCTGTGTACTGAAGGAGAAAGAAATGGCCCCGCCGCTGCTCGTTACACCCCAGGAAGCCACCATCAGGTTTGAGGATGTGTATTTTGAGTACTTAGAGGGACAAAAGGTGCTTGACGGGGTTTCCTTTGAAGTACCTGCAGGGAAAAAGGTGGCCATTGTTGGTGGCAGTGGATCTGGGTAAGTGCTCCAGGAAAGATTTACTTGCATTATATTACCTTCAGGTTTCACTATACTTGTGACCTTGGCACAAAAGGGTACAAATTGGAGCCCTGTTACTTAGAAATACAGAAATAAAGGCAAAAATTCTGAGAACTATTAGAGAAGTTTGATTATTGACTTTTAACACTGATATGACTGAAGTTTCATCATTTGAACCTAGGGCTGGGCGATGAAACGATAACAAGAGTTCGATAAATATTCGATATAATGTTTATGAACCAAAAGTGCAACGAAACTCATTGCTGATTGGCTGTCTGGCCTGTCAATCATTTGTGAAAAGTGTGAAGAATTCAAAAACATGAAGCTTTTGTCATGTTCTGACAATAAAGAGTAGTTTAAAGGTGCAGTGTGTGTTTTTTTTTTTTGTGTGTGTTTTTTAAGCGGCTTCTAGTGGTGAGGTTGTGAATTGCAATCAAACTCCGATCACCCCTCCCTTTCGGAGCACATAGAGAAGGTACGGGGGCGGACACAGGACAAAGACATCATAGTCTGAGACAGCAGAAAGTGACTAGCGTAGAGAAGTTTGTCCATTTAGAGCTACTGTAGAAACACGGTGGTGCAAAATGGCGACTTCACTGACCCACGGTGTATGCAGATGGCTCATTCTAAGGTAGTAAAAACATAACTGCTTATTATGTAAGGTCTTTATACACCACTGAAAACATAGTTATGGATATTATATTGCAGTGGTTGGCAACTGGCGGCCCATGGGCCAAAATTGGCCCGCCAGCGATAATATCGGTCTCGTGCCCGCAGCCAGATTGTTTTGATAGCGGCTGGTTCTGAAATATATCTCTCATGATAGTATAACGGAGGCCAGCTAGTGAGAGCTGTGCAGGTAAACTCCCCTCATGTCGAAACACAGAAGAAACTGCAGCCTTTAGCCTCATTGTTAGAGCGTCAGACTCCCATGCGGAAAAACCCGGGTTCGAGCACCGCTTGGAGCAGGCGGTGCAAATCAGAAAAATTACAACAACAGTTACTCACAATCAATTTGTCTTTAGTCATTTTGCCTTCAAAAAAAAAGTACGAGAACGTTTTTTGCAGCAATGTTTTATTTTGGGATGAATTGAGCGCTTTTAATTAGAAAAGTTCTGAAAGACATTCAAAAGAGTCTGTGGATCGCTAGACACGCCTCTTGAAAAGAGGAACATGAAAAAACTAAGTGAACCATTGAAACGTCTGCTTATAACGCGGGGCCTCAGCACCAACACGTGAACAATAACAACTCAAATTCAGCTTCCTTTTTATCAAAAATATTAGTGTATATATAAGACAACAAGTAAAAAATGTTCCATGCTTCGTCTCGTGGTGCCGTCGTGAAGACACAGCGGCTTTGCATTCACAAAACCAGGTAGAATGCACGCATAGTTCTTCTTTGTATGCCCTATTTTCGCTGTTGACTTTCCTCTTTAGACTCCTTGATGGTGCTAGCTTAAATGTTAACATCACTCTGCACGCAACGTAACACCATACCAAAAAAAAATGCTGTTTAGTATGCGAGGATGCCAAGGAAGGTAAAAGGCGTCAAATAATTATTACAATAAGTTGGGCTCCATTGTGTAACGAGCAAATTAAAATACACATTTATTATTCACAATATGGAAAGAGGAAATATAATATAGTTTAAGAGCATGACTCAAATATGCCAGTAATAGGCTTATTCAAGTCCTCTTTTATTGTTTGAGTTATTTTTATCCATTCCGCATCTCACACATGTGTGTTTTAGCAAGTTCGTGAATGAAGATACTTGCCAGGTTATGTGTCACTACTGCTTTATTAATTTATTAATAATTAATTAATTTAACAGCTCACTAACAATTACAAAAGACACTGTAACAGTATGTCACAGGCAATTCTAGTTGCATTTTTCATCAATTAATTTCTTAAATGATCCCTTGACTATGGTCTGGCCGCCATCTACTGACTTTATTTTTTTTGGCCCGTGGCTAAATGTACTTGCCAACCCCTGTTATATTGCATTTCTGTCAATGGATCCTCATAAATACTACACACTGCACCTTTAAAACCAAACCTAAAAACCTGCATTTAAACTTGAAAGAAATAAAGATTTGACATTTATCGTGATAATTATCGATATAGTCTGATATAAAAACAAATGTTGGCCATATCGCCCAGCCCTATTTGAACCCTTTTTACAGCATGGCACGAAGTCAAGTAAATAATCTCATTCCAATCATTTTACACACATTTACCCACAAATTAAATAAAGAAATTAATGTTAATATAACATTGTAACATACGTTTTTAATATTTTAATTAGTTAAAAATGTAATGTACATTTAAAACGCTATGCTCATAGCTAATATAAACTACGCTGACCCTTTGTTAAGATAATAGAACAATAAAAAAAAATATTGTGCTTTAAGAATGTTTTTCGTTTTCTCTAGGAAGAGCACAATTGTCAGATTGCTCTTTCGTTTCTACGAGCCACAGCGGGGAAACATCTACATCGCAGGCCAGAACATCCGTGATGTTAGTTTGGAGAGCTTGAGGAAATCTGTGGGTGTCATACCGCAGGTGAGGGTTTGGTTCTGATTCTGAAGATCCCGTTCACACCGCCAGCGACAAAGCCACATGATCCCATTCATTTCAATGGAGAGCTGGCGATTTCTGCCGAACAATGGTTGACCGGATGTAGGTGTGTCCAGCGACGTGACAAAGTTGAGATGTTTAACTTTATGCAAATGAAGAGCGACTTTTGGGAGCGACAACTAATAGGAGTGTGGATCGCATGTGATCCTAACATCCTTTAGTAGTGTTAATTTCGTCATTGAAATCAATGGCGAAAAATGATGGTAAAAGGACACCGTCATTAAACGATAACTGTGACTATATCAAGATGCTAAAAAAGAAAGACAAGACTAAAATTTAAAGGGAAACAAAAAAAGGTACGTCGCTACAAAATGTCAAGAATTGAAATCCTCCAATCAGAGCTTTTCTGTTAAAAGAACATGTTTTCTACCTGGTGTTTTAGCTACTTAATATTTGCAATCTGGCAACCATGCACACACGCGCTCTCTCTACACTGTGGAAGAAGCATGGATGATCTGATTCAGTGATCTCTAAAGTGATTCAGTCGGTCCGTTTTCTGCTGTGACTACATCTGCGATCAAACCCTCTCATTGACTAAGTTTACATGCTCCCTCATAATACGATTTATAATAGGATTTTGACAATATTGCAATTAAACTTTATCTCATGTAAACACAATACTTTGATCAGACTAATGCGATTAAGCTCATAATCCTAGTCACCATAGTCGCGTTAAACTAGGTGACAAACGCCTTAATCGCATAATTACCAGTCTGACCTAAGTGTTCATGCGCGTGGCCCTACACGGGCGGAAACTATGCTAGTACAGAGCAGTCTGTCAGTGCCGTGGGTGGAAATGTGCAGATTAAGGAGCGGTAATGTTATAATAAGATCCCCTTCCTACGTCAGAAGGGGAGAGAAATCTGAGCAGCTCGTTGTTTCACATGCTTGCAGAAAAAAGGCTTACCTAAACAAAGTTACTGGGTTGTCCTTTTTCACTTTTTCTGGGTTGCTAAACGCACCGGGGACCCGATTATAGCATTTAAAGGGATAGTTCACCCAAATTGTTTTTGTAACCAAGCAGACCCAAGCAACCATTGACTACCATAGTATTATTTTTCCTACTATGCTAGTCAATGGTTGCTTGGAAACATTCTTCCAAATATCTTCCTAAATGTATACAGGTTTGGAACAACTCATTTTTGGGTTAACTATCCCTTTAAACACTGGAAAAGTCTTAATTAAATGTCGCCTTTAATAAAACTCAAACCGTTGGAATATTTACATTTTTCCGTATGAAAATGAGGTAGTTACAATTTTTACAGATGATTAATGGTTAATGAACATTGACATTCTCTTGATTTGTGCCTATTGGTGAAAGTGCAATAATTCTATTGAAATGTGAAAATACATTTGGTTATAATTTTGAGCAAAATAATTGGGATTATCAATTAAATAATTATGCAGCATGACGAAAATGTGACTAAGTTTACATTTGACTAAAATGCTCAGACATTTAGTTGACTAAAACTTGACTAAACAAAAACAGGACAAAGTTGACTAAATATGATCACTGAAAGGTATATTTAACACGGGACTTAGTACGAAATTGGAAAATAGCTGACAAAAATGAACACTATCCTGTAGTGGAGCGTCGACGGTTATTTTAGCAACTTTAATTGATATGT
The DNA here is from genome assembly GCA_018749465.1 of Paracanthobrama guichenoti. Lineage (NCBI taxonomy): Eukaryota > Metazoa > Chordata > Actinopteri > Cypriniformes > Gobionidae > Paracanthobrama > Paracanthobrama guichenoti. The sequence continues at coordinate 22,814,466 of CM031956.1, forward strand.
GTCTGTGTACATACGGAGGTACTCGGCATGCTGACTGAATGGTTTTGAGCCTGAATGGTTTCCCAGATAAACTGGTGCTTGTGCTTTCACTGCAGATAAATAGCTGTGATGATCACTGTTTCTCGCTCCGCTTTAATATTAAGCATTTTAAGGTATTGATTCCATTTATGTTTTGGGTACGACATGACTACGATGTACCAAAAAAGTTGAAGAAAATGTTTAGTTGAAAGCTAGTTGTCGAGAAAACTTCAGTCTTTTCCCTCCAAAATGTTTGTTTTTAGTGGCAAGAAAACTGATTTGGTGTGTAATATTTGTGAATGTCATACACAAACATTACTAGGCAACCATTGCTAGCAGCGTGAACTCAGCTTAAGAACTATCAGATGTAATTATCACCTCCTTAAAAAAATAAATGCAACAGTAAAAATGTTCCCTTAAAGTGATGTCTGTATTATAAACTCTCTATTACATATTGTTGTTTAAGTATGATACCATGGGAACCATAATCAGGCTGTGAAAAAATAAACAAACTCATGATAATTAATTTTATGGCATGTTGGTTAAAATTTCTCATCTACTGAGAAATCAAATGTTGTGAATATAATTTCAGGATGCTGTGCTTTTCCACAACACCATATTCTACAATCTGCTGTATGGTAACGTCAACGCCACAGCAGAGGACGTGTACCGTGTGGCCAGACTTGCTGGAATCCATGACGCCATTCTCAGAATGCCTCATGGATATGAGACGCAGGTCGGAGAACGAGGCCTGAAGCTCTCAGGTACATTCCTCATTCTGTCTCATGAGTATTTCAGAAAAGAAAGTGGATATCCTTAAAGAACACCTTCGGTTTAGAGGAATAGAACGGGTTCTTTTTGAGTGATTTGGTGCATGTTTTTTCTTGTGACAGGTGGAGAAAAGCAGCGTGTGGCCATCGCACGTGCGATCCTTAAGAACCCTCCCATTTTGCTTTACGACGAGGCTACATCTTCATTAGACTCGATCACTGAAGAGGTAAGAGCCTTGGACATTTCTATCAATTTAATAGTATATTCCTCATAACAATAACAGCTATGAAAACACAATTGTGTTGCTCACTCTCACACTTACTCACACTAGCTTATGCATGCACGCACGCACTCACTCACTTACACCAATCTCTTACTCACTCTCACACTGACACACTCGCTTGCACCCTCACGCTCACTCACCTCACACTTGCACAATATCTCTCTCACTCACACTTACACAATCTCTTACTTACCTCACGCTCACTTATTCACTCACCTCACACTTACACAATATCTCTCACTCACACAATCTCTTACTTGCCTCACACTCACTCACTCACTCACACTTACACAATCTCTCTCACTCTCACTCACCTCACACTCACTCTTACCACTCACTCACTCACACACACACACACTCTCGCTCACTCACTCACTCACTCACACAATCTCACTCACTCACACAATCTCTCTCACTCACTCACTCACACAATCTCTCTCACTCACTCACTCACACACACACACACACTCACTCACTCACTCACTCACTCACACACTCTCACACTCACTCTCTCACTCACTCTCACTCACTCTCTCACTCACTCTCTCACTCACTCACTCACTCACTCACACAATCTCTCTCACTCACTCACTCACTCACACTCTCTCTCACTCACTCACTCACTCACTCACTCACTCACTCACTCACTCACTCACACTTACACAATCTCTCTCACTCACTCACTCACACACACTTACACAATCTCACTCACTCACTCACACACTCACACAATCTCTCTCACTCACTCACTCACTCACACAATCTCTCTCACTCACTCACTCACTCACTCCCACCACTCACCACTCTCACACTCTCTCTCTCACTCACTCACTCACTCACACTCTCACACTCACACTCACACACCACTCACCCACTCACCACACTCACCACACTCACTCACTCACTCCTCCTCACACCTCACTCTCTCACACACTCCTCTCTCACTCACACACACACACTCACTCCTCCTCTCACTCACCACTCTCCACACTCACTCACTCACTCCACTCACTCACTCACTCACCTCTCCACTCTCTCACTCTCTCTCTCACACTCACACTCACTCACACTCACACTCCTCACACACTCACTCACACACTCACTCACTCCACACACACTCACTCACACCTCACTCACTCACTCACTCACTCACTCTCTCTCTCTCTCTCTCTCTCTCTCACTCACCACCACACACCTCACCTCACTCACTCACTCACCACACTCACCTCACACACACCTCCTCCTCCTCCTCACTCTCACACTCACACTCACCTCACTCACTCACCACTCCTCACTCACTCACTCACTCACTCACCACTCACTCACTCACTCACTCACTCCACCACTCACCACACCTCACTCACCTCACTCACCTCACTCACTCCACACTCACTCACTCACTCACTCACCACACTCACCTCACTCCACCTCACCTCACTCACACACTCACCTCACCACACACCTCACTCACCTCCTCACTCCTCACTCACCACCTCACCTCTCTCCTCACCACCACCTCACTCACCTCACTCACTCACTCACTCACCACTCACTCACTCACTCACCTCCACTCACTCACTCACTCACTCACTCACCACACCACACACACTCACTCACTCACTCACTCACACTCACCTCTCACACTCACTCACTCACCTCACTCACTCACTCACACACACTCACACACACTCACCACACACTCACTCACACTCACTCCACACTCACTCACACACTCACTCACACACTCACCACCACCACCACCACTCACTCACTCACTCACTCACTCACTCACTCCTCCTCACCACTCACTCACACTCACTCTCACTCCTCACTCACCACTCACTCTCACTCACTCACCACCTCCTCCTCCTCACCCTCACCACCTCCTCACTCACCACCTCACTCACCACTCACTCACTCACTCACTCCTCACTCACTCACCACCACCTCCACCTCACTCACCACCACTCACCCACACACCACTCCACTCACTCACTCACTCACTCACTCACTCCTCACCACCACTCCACTCCTCCTCACTCACCACCACACCACTCACACTCCTCACACACTCACCACACACCTCACCACCTCACCACCTCACTCACTCACCACCTCACCACCACACACCTCACTCACTCACCACTCACTCACCTCACTCACACACACACACTCACTCACTCACTCACACCACTCACCACTCACTCACTCACTCACCACTCTCACACTCACTCACCTCACTCACTCTCACTCCACACTCACTCACACACACCACACACACACACTCACTCACACACACTCCTCACCTCACCTCACCACCTCACTCCCTCACTCACCTCACTCACTCACCTCACACTCACTCACACACTCCACACACTCACTCTCACACTCACTCACACTCACTCTCACCTCACTCACCTCACTCACTCACTCACCTCACTCACTCACTCACCACACTCACTCACTCACCTCACTCACTCACTCACCTCACTCACTCACTCACCTCACTTACGCTCGCTCGCTCGCGTTGAGCCCTGATCAAGTTAAATTTGCTTCCTCGTGACATGACCCCTTAAAAGCCAGCCAGTCAGACAGACAGGATATTGCCAGATAGAGAAGGTTCTTGCTCCTTTTGTGTGCTGAAAGACTAAACCCATTTAGTTTATCTGCCTAGTTTTTGAACTATTTAGCAGTGTAGATCACAGATCTTTGATGAAAGAATATCTCCTCAGTACTGCTAGTTTTCCCCAGATGTTTTGAGAACACTTTTCATTTGATATTTACATTAAGCTTTTTCATTTTCATGAGGCTTTATGCCTTATTATAGTCAAGGAAGTGTTTGCTCTGTTGGCGTTCTACCGTATGTATCTTATTGTCTGAAGGTCTTCATATAAATCCTGTCAGTCATATCAGCGCTTCTTATTGCAGAGAAATGTTGCTGTCATGAGGCAGACGGTTTCTTAATGAAACCTCTCAAAAATATCACTAAAGCTTTTTCAACCTTGCAGACTCATTCAGAGGAGTGAGGATAAAAGAGAAACAACACTTTTCAAACACACCATGAAAATTTTTTTTTGTCTCATTTTCTTTGCAGAATATTATGACTTCCATGAAGAAGATGGTTACTGACAGAACATCTGTCTTTATTGCACACCGGCTGTCCACCATTGTGGATGCAGATGAGATTATTGTACTAAATCAGGTAAGCTCGCCTGAAACCTCTAAATGTGTGTGACTGTGACAGGTGGTGAAGCACACAGAAATCAAGTTCAGGATGCATAATTCAAGAGTAGCCAAAATACGACAACTGTATCACTATATCACATCAACATTTTGTAATGCATTCGACTCTGAAGCTACAGCGTTACCCCCAGGTCAAAAGTTCAGTAAATTTTAAACTTTGGCCCCAGTGGCTGCTGACCTTTTTAAAGGGCAGCCAATGATTATTGGTCAATTTATAACCATCACCTAAATGGCAAGTTACATTACATGGAGTCATTATTATGTACTTTACAATGTGCATGTTAAAATTATTGCTATAAATGTCCACTCCTTTTTATTATGTGGTTTAAATGTACGCAGGAAATGGTTATGTGACACAGTGATGTGAGATTAGTTGAACCCAGAGGAAATGTTCATCTGATGTGTCAATACGACAAATTGATTTATGAAAGCGGGACTGGCATTTATTAGGGATTGCATGACTATTGAGTTTTATTTGTGTGCTAGTTGTAGTATTAACATGCAGCATCAGCTGTCTGTCCTGTTTCTGGTGAGTCCAGCATGGCGTCGATGGAGAGCGTGTGAGTGGAGAGGTGATGCAGGAGAGAAACAAAAGCTCATGTATCTCCATTGAAAGATTCATGCTGCTTGTGTTGTCATGAACATTGCAAAGAAACAGCTATGTGCCGCTTGTTTATTGTGCCTATCAGCCTGTGGGCGACATCCGATTGTTTCAGGGCGGTTTGCAAGAATCCAGGTCCACTTAGTATGTTGGACTATTTCAAGCTCAACTGTTCAGCGGAAAACCAATGCATCCAATTGTGAACGCAATCAATCAGTGAAAAAGGCTTTTTGAAGACCAAATCTTGTAGTTTATAAAGAGAATTTTTATATAGCAAATAATTTTATTTGAAATTTTTCATATTGCATATTTTTCATATTTAAATTTTTGTATTGAAAGCATGGTAAATACTGGGAAAATGTACAAACGATCACATTTAAAAATAAACCAGTGCTGGGGGAAAATTAATCGCGACTAATCAAATCAAAATCAAATCAAGTCATCTTTATTTATATAGCGCTTTTTATAAGTCCAATTGTTTCAAAGCAGCTTCACAGTGTTAACAGGAAAACAAAGCAGCAGAATTTGATGCGGCTGTACAGCCGCTCTGGTGAAACGGTGACGGTATCCGGTTAATTTCAATTGTCATATAGTGTCAATGCGGGCAGATCAGTAATATAGTTGAAATTGAAGTGAAACTGAGCAAGCCAAAAGCCAGAGGCAACGGTGGCAAGGAACCAAAACTCCTTCAGGACCAGAATGGAGAAAAAAACCTTGGGAGAAACCAGGCTCAGTCGGGGTGCCAGTTCTCCTCTGGCCGACGAACAAACAGTGTATGATTATAATTCTGGCAACATTGCAGGTCTTAAGTCATATTAGGTAAATAGATATTCGTAAGGTTGGAGTCGTCACGCCGGAGACGGGTTTATTGAGGATGTCGTGTCGATGCGGCCTTTACAGTGGAGAGTTTAATTGACACGCTCTCTGCAGACATTTCAGGGATGAGTTGGTCATGTCCAGGCGCAGGTCCACCATCTGATCTGGATACGGCCCGGATCCGGCTGACTGCAGTAAACCTCGGGATAAACAGAGAGACTAACATTAGCGTAGATGCCATTCTTCTTATGATGTAAAGAGTACATCAGGTGTTATGGGAAGTGTTCCCGATTCCGGCTGACCTAGTTAATGCAGCCTAACAATCATTTACTGATTTGAATAATAGAAATTGATAATGTTCTATGTGTAAGCCATAGTAAAGAGATGCAAACGCATTCAAAATAAAAGTTTGTGTTAACATAATACAGTACTGTGCAAAAGTCTTAGGCACGTTGGTATTTTCACACAAAAATGTTTAAGCCATTTATTTAAATCTTTTACTGTAGTGTGTCAGTAGGAAATATCAGTTTACATTTCCAAACATTCATTTTGCAATTAATTGTAGTAATCCAGTGAGGATTTTTAAAAAAAAAAAATTTTATGCACAAGAAGTCTGCCAGCAGCCGGTATGATCTGATCTCTGAGCTTTCCTGTAGCTCAAACAATAAGAGCGTGGCGCTAGCAACACTAAGGTCATGGGTTCGATTCCCAGGGAAAGCAAGAACTGACAAAATGTAAAAATGTGTACCTTGAATGCAATGTGAGTCGCTTTGGATAAAAGCGTCTGCCAAATGCATAAATGTAAATGTAAAAATCTCACCATCATGGAGTCTGTCTGTGATTACATGAAGAAACAGAAAAAAACTGAGACCGACTAAATCCAGAAAAACAGTGGCAACGTCAACCAGACACTTGAGGAAACCTTCCTGCAGACCTACAGGACTGTGAAAAGTTAAGGCACTCGTCAGAATGCTTTAAAGTTGTCAAAAATAATAACATAAATAGATTTTATTTATGAATTAAGTTCTATTAACTCAATCAAATGGATATTTGGGGTGACCACCCTTTTGTGTTTAAAACATGCTTTTGTCACCTCATCTATTCCGACACCTGTTCCTGTAGTTCTGCAGGAAGGTTTCCTCAAGTGTCTGGGAGACGTTGCCACAGTTCTTCTGGATTTAGTCCATCTCAGTTTTTTCTGTTTCTTCATGTAATCACAGACAGACTCGATGAAGATGAGATCAGATCTCCATGTGGAGCACAGAGACTATTGTCAGACTCTCTATGTATACAGAAATCTCACTGGATTATTAAAATGAATGGCAAGTCATTTATAAATGTAAACTGATATTTCCTACTGACACACTACAGCAAAAGATATAAATAACTGGCTTAAACACACTTTCTGTGTGTGAAATACTAGCGAGCCTAAGACTTTTGCACAGTACTGTATGTGTGTGTGTACTGTGTGTAATTGTGTGTATATATAAATACACACACATGCATGTATATATTTAAGAAATACTTGCGTGTGTATATACTGTATATATTATTTATATCTTATATTTTATATAATTTATTATATATTATGGTACACATATATTAAGTACACACACATATATGATGTTAACACAAACTTTTATTTTGGATGCCATTAATCACGATTAATTTTTCCCCAGCACTAAAATAAACCCTTTTTTGCATACCATAAAAATAACCTGTAGCCCATCTGATTTATATAACAATTAGGCTACCCATCTCATAGTGAAAACCATGTAGTCTTCCAACATTACATTAACAGTAGAAGTGAAATCTTACATTTTAAAATCATATACGGGGGAAGTTTGGTCCCAGCAGCGAGGCACGCAAACATGAGTCACGCGGCTCTTAGACGGTGCTTGCGTCTTTTTGCACTCGTGATCTTCTAACATTACACTCTGACACACCGTATATTTCTTGGCATGATCTTTTCACGCATATTTGGCGCCACCCATTGTTGCGGATGTATTATTGACGTGTAAAAGTCTAGACCCTGAATATAAGACAAACCCATTTTTCAGATGCATTTCAAAGGGGAAAAAAAATTCATGAATAATTAAGAAGGCCGTATCTTTTCATATGACAAGAAAACTCAGTGGTCACGATGTAGATTTTACACCTGGAAGACGAAAATAGCAGAAAAAAGCTCAAAATGAACCAGTTTTCCCCTGCAATGAAATTGAACAGATGCTGACGTTGTCTTCAGTGATGTTCAACACGCAAACCTCTGTTAAAAGCTCCGAAAAATTTGTTTAGGGTTTCATGACACTTTAAGACATAACCGACTGTGTTTACGTGAGTACTCACCAAAACAAGCATTTTGACATAACTGTGTGTGTATTTGAGTACTATAATCCCAGAAAGAGAACTGAATTCGGGATCGCACGCTGTCCGAGAGGTGGCTTGTGTGTCAGGCAGCGTGAGTCCTGCAATGAGTTGTTTTCAACGTTATTGTGCTTAGTAACTTGTTTTAACATCAAGAAAGTCAATTAAATTAATTCAGATTTCACATGCTGTTGCCATATGCATATCATGATATGTACAATTGCAATATTTTGGTAATTTCGATATATGCAGCCCTACCGCTTTTCACATGGAGGTCAAAGCAGCCCGTGTTAAAGGATTAGTTCACTTTTAAATAAACTTTTGCTGATAATTTTCTCGCCCCCATGTCATCCAAGATGTCCGTGTCTTTCTTTCTTCAGTTGAAAAGAAATGAAGGTTTTTGATGAAAACATTCCAGGATTTTTCTCCATATAATGGACTTCAATGGGCCCCAAACGGTTCAAGGTCCAAATGACAGTTTCAGTGCAGCTTCAAAGAGCTTTAAACGATACCAGACGATGAATAAGGGTCTTATCTAGCGAAACCATCGGTCATTTAAACAAAAACAAAAAAAAAGTTTAAGTTTAAGCACAAATGCTCGCCTTGCTCTATTCTGTGATGCGCGTTCGTGACGTCACGTAATACGCAATTACGCTGAAAAGGTCATGCTAGACATAGGCGGAAGTACTGAGTCAGTGTTTACAAGTTGAACTTGCACATGCTAAATCAAACAGCATTTACAAAAGGTAAAACAACGATGTCGGACGACTTTGAATCCTCCTTCCTCACATTTGTAAACACTGACTCTACTTCTGAGTAAATTTTCAGCAAAAGTTTATTTAAAAGTGAACTAATCCTTTTTAACGCCTTAATGTTGAGTCATGTGAAGGGTATCCTGGGAAACATTAGCATCCTTTGCATATACTGTAGTGTTTTGCATTGAGGTGCAAATGTTTTTTGTCGTCCTCCTTGAATTGCTGGTCTACATGGAAACAATTGTTTAATCAGTTTAGTTTCAGATGTTCAGATGAACTGGACGTAAGCATTCACATCATTTGAACGTCTCTTGTGTGTCCTTCATTGCAATTAAGAAGAAAGCTCTCTCGCTGCTGTCACTGCCCACGTGACTATACATTTAGTCTGTTTGTGAAGAAGAGCTTATGACACAATGACTATATCCTTCAAATGTGCCCTTGAAATGGGTGTGGAGTTTGTCAATGATGTACTGTATTGTCTCATGTTCTTTCAAATCAACGTCAATGCATTCATGGGAAAAGGTTGAAATAATTGTGTTGCTTTGCAGTACTGGGTAGTAACTGGTTATATGTAATCTGATTCCAAAAATTAAGTACATTTTCTGGGGAAAAAGTAACTTTGCTTTTCATTCATTACTTAAATATGGTACTTCGATATCACAGAAAAAAATCTAGATTTTAATATTTAAACATTATTAAAGACAAGTGAACAGTCCGTAACAAAATAAGAACAAATACACTAGTTACAAGCATAGATACAAACCCGATTCCAAAAAAGTTGTGACACTGTACAAATTGTGAATAAAAACAGAATGCAATGATGTGGAAGTTTAAAATTTCAATATTTTATTCAGAATACAACATAGATGACATATCAAATGTTTAAACTGAGAAAATGTATAATTTTAAGGGACAAAATAAGTTGATTTTAAATTTCATGGCATCAACACATCTCAAAAAAGTTGGGACAAGGCCATGTTTCCCACTGTGTGGCATCCCCTCTTCTTTTAATAACAGTCTGCAAACGTCTGGGGACTGAGGAGACAAGTTGCTCAAGTTTAGGAATAGGAATGTTGTCCCATTCTTGTCTAATACAGGCTTCTAGTTGCTCAACTGTCTTAGGTCTTCTTTGTGGCATCTTCCTCTTTATGATGCTCCAAATGTTTTCTATGGTGAAAGATCTGGACTGCAGGCTGGCCATTTCAGTCCCCGGATCCTCCTCCTACGCAGCCAGGATGTTGTAATTGTTCAACTTTGGGTAAAATGCAGTACTCATCACTGTCGACAGGCGTCCAATCACAGTGGAGGTGGGGCGGGACAAATACAACACCGACCAACCGCCACATTCTGCTTGTACAACGTTAACAGATGAAAACAAGCATAATAACGGAACTAAATCATTAAAAACAAGAACCAGAGCAAATACTTTTTTATATTGTATCAATATTTTTATATAGAATCAATACAGAAACAAACTCTCTGTGAAATTAGAAACTAGTAACACTTCCGTGGATATTACTGATCATAGCAAGCAAAGTGCCCACAGCAAGGCGTTTTCAGCAGAGCGCCTAGCATTTTCAGCTGGCTAAAAACACTTTGGTGGACGCACGGCCTTATTGTCCTTGGGCCTTTGCTGTAGAAAGGCTGGTATGGTACTGAAGTTCCAGCATCCCTTTTCAAAAGTATTATTCCTCCTTTTAGTGTGTAGTAGAAGTATGCAAGTTGATGCACTCTTCTGAAGCCCGGCGTTGTGCGCTCATGACTATAAAGAGCAGTCTCTCACCGTCTTCAGCTGTGTGCGGGGGCTGTGCCGTTAGGTTTTTAGCTCATTAACAGTGGAAATACCTTTTGCCCAATGCTCAGCGACACCTTTGTTTGTCTCACATGTGTGGAGACCTTTTCAATCTGGATGCGGGTGGGGGGTGGAGCACGTGATGCAGCTGCAGCTGAAGGAAAAAAAAAAAGCACTTTAAACGAACCTCCACTGAACAGAAGCAAATATTGTTGTGAAACGTTGCGTTCGCCCAGCAGTATCTAAAATGGGTTGTAATTGCACCGCATCCAAGCTGTAAACGACACGGCTGCTAAAAATACTATCGGTGTTTGAGTCTTGCTTGGCAAAAGTGGCGTCGTAATTGATGCAAGTAACTAGCAAACAGCCGGGAGACACATTCACTTGTCATTGTTCAAGCTCATTTCATACTTTGCTTTGTTGCTGGCAGTCTTTTAAGAGCCAGTGCTGCATGTACGCCCACACCGCTCTGTGTCTCAGCTCTCTTTAGACCTTCCTCAAACATACACACGCGCTCTCTCCGTCAGTGCCCCTTCATGGCCCTAAATCTCTTGTTTTGCCCAGTTCCCTTCCAATTTGGATGCAGCTGCACAGTCTTTCTGTCTGCAGGCAGCGTTATGCTGGTGAATATCAAGGCATCAATAAAAGAAACAAAGCTTTAAATGCTGAATAACGCCCTCTGGCCTCATGAAACAATCCTAAGGCAAAGCCTGCATAACTGCTCAGGGTTTTTTCCTTGTGTGTGTTCTTCAGAACGTTGCTGTGCATCGGTGCTGTTCTCACACAGTGACCCTGGTGGAAAAATAGATATTTATTGTTAACCTTGTGGGGTCTTAACAAGTCTCATTGAAAGTTAAATGAATGTTCTGGGTTCAGAATTGGTTAAGCTGCATCTGCCGATTGTCAGGCTTAACTCAGTTTGAAAAACAAAGAAATGTTAATTTATAGTAATGAAATGGGATGAAATTTAATTCAGTGAGCAAGGCAGATGTTGATTTGTCAATGGCTTTAATGGTTTCAGTTCAGTGAAATGATTCCTTTTGAATTATTCATTAAATGGGGTCATGAACTGCATTGTTTTGTTTCCTGTGGTGCACTTATAATCTTAGTATGATTTTTACATTAAATAAAAGAAATAAGGCATTTTTCTACCTTGATTGTAGCCTCTGATTTGAACGCTCTGTTTGAAGGGGCGTGTCTGCTGTGAGACTTCAGTGTAAACTAGGGCTGCAACTAACGGTTATTTTGATGATCGATTAGTTGGTCGATTATTTTGTTCAGTTAATCTAATAAAAATCCTGCCCAATGCTGTCCTTCAAACAAATGTGTCAGCTGAGTGCGATGAACACACACATAGTGAATATATTTACCATTACATAAATTAACCATGGTTTTTACAATGAACAAACAGTACTAATGAATAAATGAATAGAAATGGTTCAATGGTAACCACAAATTAGCCATAGATTTGCTTCCAGTCCATAGTTTAACTATATGGTATTTGTGTGGTTATACAAATGGTAATCAATATGGCAAAAGCGCAAAAAAAGGTTATTAAGCAAAAGGTGTTTAAATCCCTACATTAAAATGATATTAAAGAGAAACAAAAACACAAATTCAGTGTTACCAGATAAGAGGAATGTTACACACACACACACACACACACACACACACACACACACACACACACACACACACACACACACACACACACACATATGTCTTGCATTTATATTCACTTACACGCTGTTATCCCTTTACACTTACTACTCTCATTAAATACTTGAATTACATGTTGACTTTTAAACCTAAATTTAGCGTCCAACAGCAGATATTTCAGCTAAATTAATGTTTTTGCGTTGAATATTAATGGTCTCCCTCTCGACTGCGTTCTGTCTGTTTGACGCGCATGCGCGCAGCTCGTTCAGTGAAGTTTGAAGTTTCACAGACTGTCAGGACGCGCTTTCATGCAGAATGGAAATACTCGTGTGAATTAGTAGCATTTACAGATGAAGATATAACTACTGTTCCTATATAGATTAGTGGATATAACCTGTAAAATGAATGTTTTGTCACGTCAAAGCACATGACAGGGTGTGTTAAACGTTAATGCATTTGCTTGAAGCTTAAAATACAGAATTCCCATGTTTTGGGTGCTTGGATCATGTACCTTTCCTGCATCAGCTCACTCTGTTTCTACTCCACTATTTCTAGATGCACATTTTGTCCATAGAATTGCATTATTCAGCGCTGTCATTTGGCGCGACTGGTGGAAGCTTTGCGTACAGAGAGCAAACCCAACTAATCGATTGAGAATCGTTATCGATGATTTTCATTATCGATTTTATCGATTAGTTGTTGCAGCACTAGTGTAAACGTCCACTGCTATGATTGGCTGTAGTGAGACTTGAGTGTAAACGTCCACTGCTGTGATTGGCTGCTATGAGACTTCAGTGTAAACGCCCACTGCTGTGCTTGGCTGACATATTTACATATAAAATAGCTAGTATTACATGTAAACTGTCTCAAACTTTTAGCAATATTTTACTATTACAGCTCTCAAGATTAACTAATTATGAAAAGTGTTGATTATAGCATTATATTTAGAGCTATAGCATTGTATTTAGCAGTGATGAGCATTGTAGCCGATCACAGACATGTTGAGCGAATGAAAGCAGTGATCTCGTCAATGCAACTCGATTTCTGCACACTAACGAATGCTTTCATCATAACTAACAGTGCAAACACATTGTAAATAAGAGGATTCGTTGATTATAACCAGAGTTTTGGCTCAAGTCCAGAACTCAGTCACTGATAAACTCACACTGTTTGATTGACAACTCCAGTGATTGTTGAGCGTTCTAATTGATTTACTTACACATAGACAAAGAACATCTGACTGTACATGAATTATCAGAAATCACTGGTCACAGATCAGGCATTAGAATTAACACGATTATTTACATGCTGTGGCTTTACTATCGAGTCCATATCATAAAAGTCTGTTTGCAAAGCCTGCGCCGAAATTGCGACCGAAGAATCCACAGTGAAATGTACTGAATACCAATAAATAATGCTCATCTGAGACATTCACATTGTTGAAAATAAATAAGCACATTCCTAGCATTAGGGTATGTTATTTTTTTAGTCCATCCTGTATCACTCTTCTCTCCTCGTCATCTCACTAACATGCCAGTGGGCGGGGCCAAAGTTGCAATGATGAAGTAGGCATTGATCTTTCAGCTGATAGGCACATTCCACAGTGAGTCATTCTCTGAGCTTGGTTACAATAAAAGCTGTTTTTGGACTAACGAGGAAGTTTTCAGTTCTGAAACTGACAGGATATTCTTATAGTATGATGACCCTTATATGTCAAAAGCTCAAGGAAAATGTTTTCTCAGTTCATGACCCCTTTAAATAAATTAGCTCATCTATGAACATGATTTCATGCATGAGTCCTGAAATCATTAAGCTAAATTGTTTTGAATAAGCAACCTTTAGTGGTGATACTTAAATACTTTGCTTTTAACAAGGATACCAAAAGGAGACGTGGCATAAAACAAACGTAACCTCAACTGTCTCTGTAGATGCGGTGCTCCAAGTAGCTTTATGTGAAGAACAGACTGTCATTGTATGTCACAATCAATTGCGCTTGTTTTTGCAAATTGAGAGACTACTGAATTATTTTATTCTGTGGTAATCGAGAGCATGCCACACATTTCCCTCCTGTCTTTCTCACCCAACTCTCCCTTTTCTCTTCTCGTCCACGTGACACAGGGGAAGGTGGCAGAACGCGGCGACCATCAGACTCTCTTGAACACACAGGGCAGTCTGTACGCCGACCTGTGGAACACACAAAACAGCAAAATCCTGTCTGACGGAAGCAAGCCTGAGCCTGCAGCCGAGCGCATGTCGCAGAAAGAGGAGGAACGCAAGAAACTGCAGGAGGAGATCATGAACAGCGTGAAGGGCTGCGGGAACTGCTCGTGCTGAGCTCATGCCCAGACCCGCTTCAGAAACCACCTGCCAGCCTTTAAAATCACCGGGACTGGACTGTTATTCAATCCTAAACTGAGGGGGTGTCCTTCCTATTTGTGATCTTTGCATAACCTCAAGAGCCAATGTCATGCCTTTATTTTCACACGCTATCATGGTGTTTGGAACCCGCTTTAAAAGATTTGTGTGTGTCATCTGGAACTCTTGTTTTTATTATGGGTATGTACATATTACTAATGCAATATTTTTGGCTCAAAGTGCTGAGAAGCACATTGTATAAAGCACACGTATCAAATAGATATTTTGTCTGTTGAAGTATGTTAGATTTGGACCATTCTGGAGTTTTTCTGTGAACATTGACACCTTCGATGTGTCATATTTAACCAACATTAATTTTATACCAAATCTGAGTCTGAATGTACATTTAACAACTTGTATTAAATAAACTCACTTCACTGAGTGTCTAAGAATCATTTATTGCAGCTAATCATGCTTGGTTTCATCTACAAAACTTCTAATTGTCAAATTGGCTGAAGCGTTCCCTGGATTGTTTCAGGCCACGGGATGTCTGTGGAAATCATTCAAAAGCTGCGAGTCGTTATTTGATGAGATGTATACTTTGACCCTGAATGTATAGAGGTGTATTTGAAAGATGTAACATTTCTACTGCCAGTAAATGTGTTTCACTCAAATACATTCATTTGTAAGTTTGAGATGAGTAAGGGACGTTGGGTGAATAAATGGGTCAATGATGAGACTCAAATGAATTTTTTTTTTTTTTTTTTTGCCTGGAATAATGCATTAATTTCCTACATACAATATCTTAAACTGACCTCTATAATAAGCCTTTTATCATAGAAATTTGTATTTTTGCTAGCACTTTAGTTTAGGGTCAAATTTTCACTATTAACTAGCTGCTTATTAGCATGCATGTTACTATTATATTGGCTGGTTATTAGTACTTATAACGCACATATTAATGCCTTATTCTGTTATATCCCTCAATCCTACTCAATACCTAAACTTAACTACTTTACTATTAATAAGCAGTAATTAGTTTGAGGCAAAAGTCATAGTTAATAGTTTATAGTGAGAATTGGACCCTAAACTAAAGTGTGACCAAGCATCACACTGCCTCCGCTGGCTTGCCTTCTTCCCATAGTGCATTCTGGTGCCATGTGTTCCCCAGGTAAGCGACACACGCACATCCACGTGATGGAAAAGAAAACGTGATCCATCAGACCAGGCCACCTTCTTCCATTGCTCCGTGGTCCAGTTCTGATGCTCACGTGCCACTGTTGGTGCTTTCAGCGGTGGATAGGGGTCAGCATGGGCACCCTGACAGCGCCCCATACACAACAAACTGAGATGCACTGTGTATTCTGACACCTTTCTATCAGAACCAGCATTAACTTCTTGAGCAGTTTGAGCTCCAGTAGCTCATCTGTTTGATCGGACCACACAGGCCAGCCTTCTCTCCCCACGTGCATCAATGAGCCTTGGCCGTCCATGACCCTGTCGCCGGTTCACCACTGTTCCTTCCTTGGAGCACTTTTGATAGATACTGACCACTGCAGACCGGGAACACCCCACAAGAGCTGCAGTTTTGGAGATGCTCTGACCCAGTCGTCTAGCCATCACAATTTGGCCCTTGTCAAACTCACTCAAATCCTTACGCTTGCCCATTTTTCCTGCTTCTAACACATCAACTTTGAGGACAAAATGTTCACTTGCTGCCTAATATATTAGATTAAATATATAAAACTTTTATATCTGATTGTTACACATGTGAAATTTATATCTAGATTTTAATTTTTTTTAAATTTTCATCTTGACATCTTTGTTTCTCATTGACTCAGAGCACAATAAAAACATAAATACAATTAGATTTTTAATTGTATTTTACACCCGAATGTCTTTGTGACAATTTATTAGAGTTGATGAATTTATATCACCTTATTTAATGATTGATTGTGCTAATATTCATGATAACACGAGCTGTGATTGGAGGCGGATGCTGTGCGTAGGTGCAGATGTTCTGTGTTTAATCAAAGCGACCTGCTGGAATCCATATGTTTACAGAGCAAAGAAAAAAAACCTGCAAAGCATAATAATGTAATAAAGACTGACAATAGGGAAATTATAAGCATATGGAAAAATACATTTAAAAAAATAGCATTACATGCATGCAAATATTGACATGGGTTCGTGGAAATTACACTGCATTATAATGTAGATCCTATTATAATTGTATATGTCATTAGGAGTTCATTATGTAAGCTTCTTTCCTTCAGCTCTCTCTTAAATGCACAGCACCTCATTAGATGAACTGAACTGTCCTTATGGTTGAGCGCCATTTGGTCTGAACATTCTCACTCGTACTCTCACTTGTTTTTCACAAATGGAATCTGCAGGTTTTCCATTGTGGCGTCTCTGGGCACGTAAAAGCCTGACGAGGCCCCCCTCTCAGCTTTTGTGCGAGCAGCACAAATAACACATCCTGCTTTACGTCTGTTCAAGCTGTTCCCATTAATGTCCTCACCACAGCATACATCCTGTTCCTGAAAAAATCTGATGAGTTACACTGGAATATATAGCGCAAGACAAATCATATGCAGATTCAGATGTCGGTGGCATATATGTGGTTAATTTGAGCATTAGCAGCTGAGATTTTTGGACATTCTGTGACCGGTTGAGTGTGTTCTTTGGTTTGCGCTTAGCCCGGGCGAGCTCTTGTGTTGTCTGAAAGGAAATAAGAGGCTCTCAGCATCTACAAGTGCCTTAACTAGAACGGCCTTCCTCAAATCCTGCTGCCACTCAGATGGGGGGTTTTGGGGACGTGACCAAACCTAATGTGCTTCGGCATCATATTCGCTTTTGCCTTCTCTTTAAAAACAAGAAAATGCTCTGCTTTTAGTTTCCCGCTGTTCAGGGCATTGCAAAAGCCAGGTTTACAGAACTGTTGCATATTATGATCAGGTGCTAAAGATGATCAAAAATGATTCTGTGGTGAAGGAAATACTATGAAAAAGTTATATTAGTGCTCAATTCAAGCTTGTAGAATTTAAAGTGTAAATATCAACGTTATAAAATTAAGTAAAACTACTCATCTTTTCTGATACTGGTTTTCCCATCATGCACTGGGGCTTTAATTAATAAGGTGTATTTTTCTCTGTATTTACACTGGTTTATCATTGGCTGAGCAATATTGAAAGCAATATAAGGCATAAGTCAACGTGAATTCATTGGTCTGATTCATCAATGCATGTTATTGAAAAACTCAATGTTTTATTTTTTATTAAATGTCGGCTACCACGTCATCAAGCTCCATCAAAGGACGTCTCAAGGATCCTTTGAAGGCAGCCTTCGTTTCGCCTTCTTCACTTGGCCTGTTTTGAAGCTACATACTTCACCTTTAATTTATTAAAATTAAATCCATAAAATGATGATCCTATGATGGAGCTTCTAAAACAGGGGTGGGGAACGTTGATCCAGAAGGGCCACTCTCTTGCAGAGTTTAGCTCCAACCATGAAAATAACCCTCACCTGCCTGTGACATCAGTAATCCTGAAGACCTTGATTAGCTTCAGGTGTGTTTGATTGGGGTTGGAGCTAAACTCTGCAAGAGAGTGGCCCTTCTGGATCAACGTTCCCCACCCCTGCTCTAAAAGGTTCTGTATATGAAGACTGAAGTGCCTTTCTTCTAAGAGCCCTACATTAATGCTTCCTTCAAGTGCACCGTTTCTCCGAGTTGGGCATGCATTATTATGACACGTCACGCATTTAAGTCGGAAACATAACATGGAAGTGGATGAAAATTGTTGTCTCGATAGGCTTGCTTTTATTGTACATTTAATAACACTCTTAAAATAAATTGGGCCAAACTTTTTTCAAAAATCTATCCTCTGTCCCGCACTACATTTTCTGTTCTGTAATTTTTTGTTCATTTGCAATTATAATGTTGAAAAAAAATACCAGCTAAATGATTTAAATTTCATAAGCAGGTACTTCTCATCTGGTCAATGATATGCAAGCAAAACTTCTCTCATAAATATTTTATTTGGAACAACAGAGATATTCTGCATCAGTAGCGAACCATGACTCTTGAACCTTGGCCCTCTCACTCCCTCCCCTCGTCGGGAAAAAGGCAAACAGCCTAAAATCAGCCTAGCTTACCGTGTCCTCTTCTACTGTACTGACAAGAATGCAACAAGCAATCACCACAGTGAGTTTGAGAGTTATCACCACAATAAAACAACATGTAATAAAAAGCAAATCCTCATTACAAGTAATTGCATCATCACACAATCGGTGTGTGCATTTCAGCGGAATATGGTGACAACAGGCCGGGTTGCGAAATGTATGACACACAAAATGTAATGTCAGCTGACACATCATGACAACACTCAGACCAAAGCAAATTAACGACAGACACTTCCGCATCACAGACACCGAACATCAACCGTGGCATTTTGGATCCAGTGTTGATAATAAATAATATCATTAGACTGGCACAGCAGACGATTAAATGTATGAACAGACTGTGATATACTTATGGTTTATTTGGGAAAATTGAACTATTATGCAGAATTACAGCAAATGTGCATAATGGTCGCTGAGTTGGTAAATGTACAGATTGACTGGTAATACTGCATTTTGAGCCCATACACTCATTTTCCTTTAGGGAACCAACTTGTACCCACATAGAAAGCCCACCTGGGTTTGCGCATGTAACTGACGTAGACCAGTAAGAGCTGTGAATGTAAACCTCACTCCTGTGATCTCAAGAGGTGCACTAGCAGCCGCGGTCTTTAATGTCCTTGTTAGCGTACCTGCCTCACACGCCGGAGAGACTCTGGTTCGAATCCTGCTCGGAGCGGGTCGTGTAGGACCGGTTACATTTGGTGTCGTGACCCGGATGGGAGTGAGGTTTAGGGGGGGTGAGTGTAACGGATGTAGGCCTCAACAGTAACAGACATAGACCAGTAAGAGCTGTGCATGTAAACCTCACTTCCCTGGTCTCAAGAGGTGCACTAGCGACTGACACTAGGGGCTGCAGTCTTTAGCCTTGTTAGCGTATCACCTCTCATGTCGGAGACACCTCGGTTTGAATCCCGCTTGAAGCCAGTCGAGTAGTACCGGTTACATTTGGTGCCATAGCAGGCCAGTAAGAGCTGTGCGTTTAAACCTCACTCCCCTGTCCTGAAGAGGCACACTAGCGGCTGCAGTCTTTAGCGTCATTGTTAGCGTGCCTGGGCATGTGTCGTAAAACCTAGTGTGCTGCCATAGACAGCATGTTTGGGCACCATAGACTGACAGCATTACGGAACATCACAATCTCAAGAGCTGCCTACATTAACATTTTTAGGGGGATATCATATGGTGTCAAAAAACAGTGAGCAAGCCTACCTTGAAATAATTTTTTGGACATGCCATTGGACAGTGGCATTTTTGGGAGTCTTAGTTTCCTAACTAGACAGCATTTTTGGGCATCATGGACACCTAAGTGGACTGCTCATTTACATGGCATGTTTACCCCAGCATAGGCACAGTTTTAAATGATGCTATCTAGGTAGGTAGCTGCTCATTTGGTTTTTCAACACAGAGTGTTGGATCATTCAAAGGTGTAGATCAAACAAACAAATCTGAGGTCATTTTCAAAAGAATAACTGTGAGTACTAAACTGTGTGTCCCTTCAAGATGCATGATATTTCATTAACTTATTGTCATTATTCAGTAACAGTATGGAAATGCAGTGTTTGTCTCATCAACCTCACATTCTTTCGGTTTCAAGAACAATCTCATGCCTAACAATTAATTACTGACCTAGACAATATGTCCTTGTTAGTGCGCCCACCTCCCATGCCAGTGATTCGAATCCCACTCAGGGCGGGTCAAATAGGACCCCCATTTGGGATCTACCCAAGTAGCCCCAGATAAAATGCCCATTTTGGCCCATGCCTACTTGGTACCCATGTAGCCCAAGAATAGCCCATACACATGTTGGCTGGGACTAGAGGTGATACAATGCCCTGTATATCAACTCATTTCAACTCTGAACTTCTATGATTAAATATTTTGGAATGCTGACTTGGACATTTTGCAGGATTTTTCTTGTCTTCTAGTCTAGTACAATTAAAATGGACATTTCTAAATTGGTTGGGTTGATTCTTATTCATTTGTAACTGTGATGAAGAACAACGTCCTCGCCATTTCTTGTAGATTATTTGGCAGCGTGTCACACGCCAAGCTGAAGTAGAAGCATTTGTTAGTTGTGCTGATTTGTGATGGAAGGCCATATGAACCTTAGCATCCACAGATGTCCATGTCTGCAGTGATATGTGTGTGCTGCTTCCAGAGATCAGAGCTTAATGAGGACTATATTTCACTGTTTACCAGGATAATGTCTCTACGTAGGCTGGGAATCACACAATGGAAAAGGAGACGGCAGGAGGGCAACGCTTACACAAAACGCAGCTTTGAACAATTCCCTCAAATATGCTGCTTTGCTCAACACCACAGATTGGTCCAGAGACACGATAGATAGCACAGAGCGGATCTTATGCGCAAGTCGGCGCAGACCAGAAAACATATCTTACCCATTTGAATTCTGCACAGAATGCTGTATTTTAAAGTGATATTGAGGATATTAGGAGGAGAAACGGTTTAAGGAAACTTTACTGAGCTCAGCTGCAGTGTTGCCAGACTGAGTTGACGATTTCCAGACCAAAAGCTCACCAAAACCAAATAAAAAAATCCTGCAAAATGTCCAAGTCAACATTCCAAAATATTTAATCACAGAAGTTCAGAGTTGAGATGAGTTGCTATACAGGGCATTGTATCACCTCTAGTCCCAGCGAACATGAGTCTATTCTTGGGCTACATGGGTACCAAGTTGGCATGGGCCCAAAATGGACATTTTATCTGGGGCTTCTTGGGTAGGTCCCAAATGGGGACAAAATAAAATAAACTAAATCAATTTCCCAGGAAAACGGATCAAAACAGGGCAAATAAATTAAAGAGAATTTGCAAATATGACCGATTACTTTAACCCTCAGAAAAACACATGCATCATGTCCACAGTAAGAATAATTCAATGTAAGTGCAAAAAGTGCCCAATATAAGTGATCGGAACAAGCAACGTAATGAGCAGGCATTTCACACACAATGCACACACCACAGCCAAAATGTGTCATTCATTGATACATACAGATCTGACATGAAAAATAACAACAACAATAACAACAACGTCCTTACCTTTGTTACCTTACCTTACTGTGCTCTCAGAGTTAGCTATATAAAGAGCCTTTAAGTCATTTCCCACCACAGGTGCTGGGTCACTCTCCCACTATTTACTGTAGATACAACTGTATATTTATGCCACTTTGGCATTTTGATCACTTGAATATACCGTGTATACCCGAATATAAGACTAGGTTTGTGTCCTAAAGATAGGCTGAAAAATGGTCTTATATTCGCGATATAGACAAAAATCACAGGAGGAAAGGGAGAAAGCAGGGAGAAACAGTTGAGGGCGCCAACACGATAGGCTACGTAATTAGTGACAGTGTTATGAATTAAATAAACAGTAAAGTCCCGCCATGGAGAAGCCAAGAGATCATCTTGAGAAAAGAGCTTCAAAAGTTGGTCAACTAAACCAACACGTTCGAAACAGTTATGACACCAACTTTAAACTTATGGTTATGAATGAGGCAGAATCATCTAATAATTGCAAAGCTGACAAAAAATTTGGAGTCACAGAATGCAATGTTCAGAGGTGGCGGGCACCTTTTTTCCCCAAAATAAGTCTGGAAAATTGGGGGGTCGTCTTATATTCAGGGTCGTCTTATATTCGGGTATATACGGTACAAATTATCGGGCTAAAAACTTGCCGTCAATCATGAACGATCACGCCTGCCTGCTGATCGCTGATTGGCTAAAAATGCATGCTCGTTGGTGACGTCAACACCAATGCCAGCCTACTCTGCGTGGGCCTGTGTAGTAACGACATGATGACTTTATTGAGTACATGCAAACTTGAGTTTTGTTTATTAGTGAATTAGACAATACGGTTTGCAAACCGCCGAACTGATCCCAAACCAGCCCAAATTGAGCCTGGTCACACAAAAGTGTGTATCAATAGTACGAGTGTGCAATGTCGTGGAATGTATACGGCAAAATGAGTTTTGGCACGCATATGGTACGCAGTTTTTCGCGTGCATATGATACACACTTTATGGCATATTATACGCATGAACCCCCCATCCTACCTAAGAGCGTGTCATATACACGCCATAAAGTGCGTATCATATGCACGCGAAAAACTGTGTACCATATGCGTGCCAAAACTCATTTTGCCGTATACATTCCACGACATTGCACACTCGTACTATTGATACGCATTCTCATGTGATCATGTTGCCAAAATTTGTCCACCCACCCAAACCCATTTTTAGCCACACAATTTAATTCAAAACCGGCCAACTGGCAGAGCTGTGATATAAACGAAACGCTATTGGCTATTTTAAAAAAAGGGGAGGAGCTGTTCGATATGTCCCGCCCTGTCTTTCAGTGGAAGCCAACATGTGTGTTTCGGTGGGCCTTTAATATAAGCACGCGCAGGATGGATTCTAATTGGCTGTCAATGTTTTTATCTTTCATCAGCTGTAAAAAAAAAAAAAGAAATAAAAAAATCTGGAAGTGATTCAGAAATCTCAGGGTCATTATCGTTATAGGACTCTGCTATTCAAATGTATAGCTTTTTATAGTTATCATCCTTGGTGTGAAGGGACCTTAAGAGCAATTTGACAAGGTTTCAATATTTGCAAAATGGACCCCTGACCTCCCAATAAAACTTTGACGTTATTAAACGCATATCTAATCAGAAGATGCACCATCTGCGTGTATTGGAAGTATGTTTATGTTTATGCATTGCCTTTATCATAACGTAAAATTTTGCTAAAAGGAAAAAAAAACTAAAAACTTTGTGGCCTTTTCACCTGTAGCACCTCCCCTTCACGCACACGTCACGAGCCTCTGAGCTCCGAGGGCGCGCGCACTCTCACGAGCCGGAGAGACGCGCGAGGGGAGCAGCGAGTCACCGAGCGAGCGCGCTTACGAGACTGCGCCCATCGCACCGAGACCCAGCAGCCTGAACAATGGCAGCATCCAGCAGCTGATTTGCTGATGGAGACACGCTGGAGCTGATGAGTGGTCTTCAGCGGAGATTTTAAGACGCGGTCCTGCTGTCCGTTTAGAGATGGAGCGATAGAGGAGAGAGAATCACGGGCTGTTCTCCATCACTGACGGGAGGCGCGTCCACCTGCGCTCTGACTGGAGGCCCGGGATGCGCGAAAACATGCACAAGTGCCTCTGATTAAAGGAAATTATTATTAACATAAGAGCTGTTTTGTGGTGAAAAGCACTCGGCGTTCAGAAATAAACACTATCTGGCTGCGTAAAGAACGGGTAAGTGCTGCTCCGCATGACATACGGATGAAAACGCATCACTTTGTCAATATGCATGCATTGCATGACTGTTCTTATACGGTGCACACTGGTATTATGAGATATGATGAGGAGGTGCTCGTTATGTTACTTTTGGCTTCATGAATCCCCGCTCACTTCTGACACTTGTCTTGAAACCGAGCATTTTTGGGCATGTGTCGTAAAACCCAGTGCGCTGCCATAGGCGGCATGTTTGGGCACCATCTGAAAACCTATACATTGACAGCATTTTGGAAGATCAAGACCTCTAGAGCTGCCTACATAGATATTTTATTGGGGGTGGACATCATATGGTGTCAAAAAAACAAAACAAAACAAAAAAAAAACAGTAAGCAGCCTTCCTTAAAATCGTTTTTTGCACATATGGTTTCCTATATTAATGGTAGAGGGCATTTTTGGGAGTCTTAGTTGCCTACCTGGGCATCATGGACACATAAGTGGACTGCTCACTTACGTTTGCACGGTTTTAAATGATGCTGTCTAAAAGTGTTGGATCATTCTTGCCAAATGCTCAGAACAAATATGAGGTCCCTTTGGAAATGCATAATAGCTCATGAATTATTGTCTTTATTCAGTGACAGTATGCAAATGCAGTGTTTGTCTCGTCAGCCTCAAGCTCTTGCTTTTGAAGAACAAGTTGTGACAGTTAATGACTGACCTAGACAGCCTTTTTGGAGCATTATGGTCTCAAAACCTAGTGACCACTCCTGACCATCAACGACTGCGTCCAGTTTCCGCCCGAGATATCCGGATGGATGCCTGAGCCATTTGAAGAATTATACGGAGGGCCTCAAAATCTGCTGTGTCTGTTTGCAGTCGTGTTGAAGAACCGAGGCGCATTCTGATTGAATACATTGGCAGTTTTGAGCACTATGTCAGTCCAATCTGCGCCGCTCACTCACTGAGTCACAAGTCTATCAATGGGCTAGTGTGTTTCTTTCCTTCTTTTTTTTCTCTCCAGCGTTTAGTCATACCGTCTGCTGGTTTTCTTCCCTATGGTCATCACAACAATGCCCTCTGAGATGATAGCTATAAGGATGAATGTTTTCGAGGTGACCAGATGGCATCATGAAGTATTTGATGATAACCCCCTCTGGTTCTGGTTTCTACATGTTGTTTTACCCTTCATTTTGCAGCTTTCCTTTAATTCCACTCTTTATTATGTTTTTTTTTTTCATGCGTCTCTTTATAACACTTGCATTGATTTGTCTTGGACTGTAAGCGTCGTCGTTGTGAGCGTATTGTTTTTGTGCGTTTAATTGAAAGACCTTGGCCAAAAGGATTTCTGAAAGCTTCTTTATTACTAAGCTACTGCAGTGGGGAAAATCCCTCATTAGCCACATTACGACAACAGTTTTGCTAAGTGATTTTGTAGTGAGAAGAGAACATACCTTGATGATTCACGGGAAACTTGAGTATGTTTCAATTAGCGAGACTAAGTTAAAGCCCAGGCAGATTAATCGGCTGTAATTTTGAGATTATCAGCATTAGCTGGTATTTGTGCCTGATTAACTGATCATTGCACCAAAATGTTGTCAGGTCCAATAGGATCGTTTAATAAACGGGATTTATGTTTTTCAATTTTTTGAATGGAATTTGGCATAAGTATTGTGCAAAATACTGTTAATTTAAATTCAGTATTTTTGTGTTTATCTTATTTTCTATCATTTATTTGTTAACAGCTATCTACACTCACCTAAAGGATTATTAGGAACACCTGTTCAGTTTCTCATTAATGCAATTATCTAATCAACCAATCACATGGCAGTTGCTTCAATGCATTTAGGGGTGTGGTCCTGGTCAAGACAATCTCCTGAACTCCAAACTGAATGTCAGAATGGGAAAGAAAGGTGATTTAAGCAATTTTGAGCGTGGCATGGTTGTTGGTGCCAGACGGGCCGGTCTGAGTATTTCACAATCTGCTCAGTTACTGGGATTTTCACGCACAACCATTTCTAGGGTTTACAAAGAATGATGTGAAAAGGGAAAAACATCCAGTATGCGGCAGTCCTGTGGGCGAAAAATGCCTTGTTGATGCTAGAGGTCAGAGGAGAATGGGCCGGCTGATTCAAGCTGATAGAAGAGCAACTTTGACTGAAATAACCACTCGTTACAACCGAGGTATGCAGCAAAGCATTTGTGAAGCCACAACACGCACAACCTTGAGGTGGATGGGCTACAACAGCAGAAGACCCCACCGGGTACCACTCATCTCCACTACAAATAGGAAAAAGAGGCTACAATTTGCACAAGGTCACCAAAATTGGACAGTTGAAGACTGGAAAAATGTTGCCTGGTCTGATGAGTCTCGATTTCTGTTGAGACATTCAGATGGTAGAGTCAGAATTTGGCGTAAACAGAATGAGAACATGGATCCATCATGCCTTGTTACCACTGTGCAGGCTGGTGGTGGTGGTGTAATGGTGTGAGGGATGTTTTCTTGGCACACTTTAGGCCCCTTAGTGCCAATTGGGCATCGTTTAAATGCCACGGCCTACCTGAGCATTGTTTCTGACCATGTCCATCCCTTTATGACCACCATGTACCCATTCTCTGATGGCTACTTCCAGCAAGATAATGCACCATGTCACAAAGCTTGAATCATTTCAAATTGGTTTCTTGAACATGACAATGAGTTCACGGTACTAAAATGGCCCCCACAGTCACCAGATCTCAACCCAATAGAGCATCTTTGGGATATGGTGGAACGGGAGCTTCGTGCCCTGGATGTGCATCCCACAAATCTCCATCAACTGCAAGATGCTATCCTATCAATATGGGCCAACATTTCTAAAGAATGCTTTCAGCACCTTGTTGAATCAATGCCACGTAGAATTAAGGCAGTTCTGAAGGTGAAAGGGGGTCAAACACAGTATTAGTATGGTGTTCCTAATAATCCTTTAGGTGAGTGTATATTAGGGCTGTCAACATTAACACATACAATTAATTCAAAATGCTTAAAGTCGTACATTACACACACAGTTTCTCGGCATTCAAATGCGACTAAACGCATTGAGCATGCCATCGCTGTTTTCACAGATTTACACAGAGATGATAACGGTATTGGTTTCAAAACTCCAAATATTTCAGTGTTTGCGTTCTCAGGCAAAACGCAGCTGTCGTGTAAATGAACAGACAGAACGCATTAAAAGCTTGAAACGGTGTGTTGTGTAAGCGGCGCCTAAGTTAACAACTAATGATATTTACAACGGAAATCAATTAAAAAACGTACTTAAGCTGCATTAAGAATCTTTGTTGCATTCATGTCCTGTTATCACTGTAAAGCTGCTTTGAAACAATCTGCATTGTAAAAGCGCTATATAAAAATAAAGGTGACTTTTCATTTGTACAGAAAAGTCATTTGTACAGTTTACGTATCGTTTGGTTATTCGATGTCCTTTTGGAGTCTCCAAGTGACCTTTTTTGGGGAAGACACCTAAGTTTACCTTGAAAAAACCTTGCAGAAAACACACTTTTGTGAGAATCATCCTTCAATCTGATAGTTTACTTTGCTAGAAATAGCAAATAATGACAAAATAAATGTGTTAAACAAGATAAATGGTGTATGCTTAATTTCACGATAAGTGTGCGATTCTAATTTTTTATCTATTGACAGCCCTACTATATATACCAGCCTTTAGTCGCGCTGCTCACTAGTATTATAATCAATAACGAATCGGTCCACAATCATTCCATGACACTGGTATCAGTACCTCTACCATCCTACCACTCGGTCGGTACATGTTTCATTTTCAACGACTGTGATTTTCTGTGTTTGAGTCATATTGCAGCATGTCTTTCTCTTGGAGCGTGGATAAGCTCAGTGAGGCAGGCTGGTGCGGTGAGACGGCGCTGTAATTAAACTGCGAGGTGAGGTCCATGGGAGATTGTTCTGCTCCTTGATTGCTTTTCATGGCCGGAGGGGGAGAGAGCTCAGGCTGCTCCTGAGGGACAGAGCCAGTGCACAGGCCTCAATGGCAGGCTTCCTGAGATCTCCACACACCGATAGCGCAAGACACTCTCCTGGTGGCTCACCTGAGGCTAAAGTTCAAGAGCTAGTCTAGCGTTTCAGCTCAGTGAATGAAATCACAGAGATAGTAATAATAATGAATGCTTGGCCTGTTAAAAATGTCTCCTTTTTGATTTGACATTGTTCTCTAACTGACAGTGCAACATTCAGGCTCCGGAAGTAAAAAAAAAGAAAAAACATAACTTTATTTTGTGTTAAACAGTGGAATTTGTGGTGGAAAACTACATTACCCATGAGGCTGTGCAGAAAACTCCACCAACGAGTCACGGGCGGCAAACCGTGCCAAAAGAGAAAATTCCCTCTCTCATGATGCACTGCAAATGATGTGAACCCGGAAGACTAATTCGCCGCTGGTTCCTTCAAGATTTTCCTGTGGGGTTTTATAATTGCACTCTAAAAAAAGGGTTGTTTGGGTTATTTTTTCTACCCAAATCCTGGGTTAAGCATTTTGGGTCTTTTTTGGGGGGGTATTTTTTCAGTGTTTGGGTAGTTTTTGTGTTACCCAGATCCTGGGTCAGACGTAACAACCCAGTGTTTGGGTGGTTTTTGTGTCACTCAGATCCTGGGTCAGACGTAACAACCCAGTGTTTGGGTGGTTTTTGTGTCACCCAGATCCTGGGTCAGACGTAACAACCCAGTGTTTGGGTGGTTTTTGTGTCACCCAGGTCTTGGGTCAGACGTAACAACCCAGTGTTTGGGTGGTTTTTGTGTCACCCAGATCCTGGGTCAGACGTAACAACCCAGTGTTTGGGTGGTTTTTGTGTCACCCAGGTCTTGGGTCAGACGTAACAACCCAGTGTTTGGGTGGTTTTTGTGTCACCCAGATCCTGGGTCAGACGTAACAACCCAGTGTTTGGGTAGTTTTGTGTCACCCAGATCCTGGGTCAGACGTAACAACCCAGTGTTTGGGTAGTTTTTGTGTCACCCAGATCCTGGGTCAGACGTAACAACCCAGTGTTTGGGTAGTTTTTGTGTCACCCAGATCCTGGGTCAGACGTAACAACCCAGTGTTTGGGTAGTTTTTGTGTCACCCAGATCCTGGGTCAGACGTAACAACCCAGTGTTTGGGTAATTTTTGTGCTACCCAGATCCTGGGTCAGCATACAGGGGCTCGATGTGAGTCACCTAAACGAGTGTTGCGTCAGTCTTATAGTGTGATGGAAACGCCTGATGTCTTGCAAAAAATATTTATGATTTTATTCAAAAGATACAAAATATAAATACTTAAGATGTTAAAATATGTTCTCAGAACTGTACACTGATGTCAACCTATATTATATATATATATATATATATATATATATATATATATATATATATATATATATATGTATAAACTTCTTTAAATGAATAGTTTTATATTTCACCATGTTTTTAATTCGATTATGTCCTTTACAGTGCTTCATGGGACTGCAGTTCTTCTCATTAAAGCTATTAAGTTCACAGTCTTGTACCTTTTTCTTTTTGTCTGATTTTCAAAAACTTTTCTGTTTCAAATCAAAACCTCGTAGCTGGTTTAGTTGATTCATGGCTTATAATGCTTTAACAAAGACTTTCATTAAAATCCCTATGGGAAAACTGAATGGGGAAAAATACGGAAACAATGCCACTGAAAACTAATGCACCAATGCACTCTGCTGAGATGCTTCTAGTAGTTTCAGGCATTAGCCATGTTTTTCTTATGGTGTTGCAGTGTAAGTGAGCTCTTCAGTAGAGCTGCCTAATTGGACAGTATTTTAGGGCGTCATGGTCTGTTGTCTAGACAGAATTTACAGGCATTTTAGTATAAAATATCATGTTAGCCGCCTATGTAGAGTGGATTTTTGGGGATCACAGTCTCAAAACCTAGTAAGGTGCCTAACTAGACTGCATTGTTAGCTGCCAACATAGACAGCATTTTGTCTAGATCATAAAGTCTAGTGAGCTGCCTACCTAGAGGACATTATTGTGCATCATGGTTTAAAATCAAGTGAGCGGTCAATGTATATGGCATTTTTAGGGATCATGGTCTCAAAACCTTAGTGAGCAGTCTATCTAAACCACACCTTTGGACATCATGGTCTCAAAGCATAATCTGTTTGTCAAAACCACATTTTAGGGTAACCTAGGTGGGTTTCAAGTCAGCTTAGCCACGTTAGCCATGTTCTAATAGTATTTTCAGTCATGCTTGACTTTTGGTGCAGTTTCCCATGCTGTTACAGTCTCTTTCTGGCACACAACACATGTTTCTACTCATTCTTGACACATGCTAATGTGCACGTCTTTGTTTCCCTCACATTTAAAGCCATATTAAAATGCGATGCACATGGAATACTCTCTCTCTCTGGTTTAACTATACTGCACTGAACAGGAAACACACATCTTTCTGCATGAAATGATAATTTTGTGTGGAAGCGCACATCTGAATAAGCAGAGCTGTTCTGCTGAAGTAGCTCTTGATGGAGCAGGGTTTTTTTTTTTTTCATTGTGAATGCTGTGGTGGTTTTACGCTACATGTAAATTGCTGGGTTGTAGTGGCTGTGGTCAAGAGCTCTTTGATAAAATCATATTCCAGCCATGTGCGACTCAGACAGTTGTCAACAGTGCGGTGATTCACATAAAGATGACTGCAGGTGCAGCGCAACGGTTATTTTCATCGAAGCAGGAGGCAAAAATCACAAAGTGAATGGTCTTCTCCACACAAAATATTATTGTAATTGCATTTTTGTAGAGATAAAAACAGTCGACCAAATAAAAGTTCAATGACTGCTGTGCAGATTTTGAAAACGTCACAAACCGATGTTTCGCTAGGAAGACGAAAGTGTTTTTTATTTAGTTTCTTTGTCCTAACTGTAATAAATGTGACGCCTCCAGAGCACACTCTTGATGTTATGCCACCAAAACAAAACTCAGTGAAATAATAGCATACAAATGACAGTTTATTGGCCAGTAGGAAGTATTAATGTCCAGTATATTTTCTCAGTTCAGAAGATTTTGGACTTATACATGTCTTGAACATTGGGGGGACCAATTTATTTAAATGCCAATTTATAAAGCATAAAGAAACAGAACAGTGAACAAAGCTCTAGGTTTAATTCTAGTTGCTAAATAATCATTTTGGAACTATTTGCATTCATTTTGCATTCATCAAATATATTGTTAGTCCCGAGATTCTTCACGTTCAAAGGTTCACCAATGATTGTATATTAAAAGTAGGGACACTTTGTGTGCATTTTGTTTTGTGAATTCACCAGAAAGAATAGCGTCTCCACAACGGCATTAAGCGATAGATTGACGCACTTGTCTGTGTGAAGAACGTAAACTTTGATTTGATTGGCCATCTCAATCATTACAGACATTGGCGAGCGCTGTTAGACCACTGAGACAAACCAGACTGAAAATGTAACTTTTAAACCATTTTGTCGTCATAAAATATAGAGCGCTGCGCTGCAAGAATTTCAAATATTGGGGGGGACAATTTGGCCATTTCTAATTTTTGGGGGGGGACTTCTCCTCCTCAATGTCTATGGTGGTTATGGCCCTGGTTCTAAGGGTAATATATTCAATCAATGCTAACCAAATAATAGTTATACATAGTTACTCATATTAAAGGAGTAACAAAACACTTTGTATAGGTTTTTTACAATATTTCAATTTATTGTTGGAATTTCTTCCAAAAATTGTCTTGCATCTCACAGCGTTTACTCTCACATTAATTCACACCAATACATCCACGTCAGTCCAATTCAAACTATATATCCAATTTATAGTTTGATATCCAATTCCAACTACAGAGCTATCTATATTTCCTCAAAATTCTTTAAAATCCAATTGTTTGTTTTCAGCAAATAATAAAATTATGAGCAAATAATCCATTATTTATCGGCTTTAATATATCGGCCAAATTTTCTTATCAGGCTGACAAAAATTTACATTTATCGGCCGATACAGATATTGTGGCTGATATATTGTGCATCCCTACACTGCATAATCTTCTTCACTGTATAAATTAAATATAGATTAATCTTTATTAAAGTTACAAAAGTTATTCAGTCAAGACCAGAGAGGGATTTTGTCTTTGTCCTTTGTTGTTTGATTAACATTAAAACACAGACTGCAGGCTGTGTAAAATATTAGGCTGCTGTCACTTTAAGAGCTGCACGGATCCAATATACTGACATACTGTTTATGCACACTTAAGATATAACAGACTTTGTTACTAGGATACTCTCTGCGACTGGCATTAGTGACGCAATTTTGTGTGCATATGTCTGTTCAAGCGTAAGAAGTCGTAAAAGAGAGCTTAATTCAGCATCCGCACACTGTGTGCTGCTTTCTGGTCGTGCACTACGGGATGTGTGTGCACACTAAACCTCCCACACTATTGAATTGAGTTCTCTTTCATGTCTTCTTGCACTTGAATATTTAAATCTGCAAGGCTTAAAAACACATGCAAATGATAAATGATAAACTTTCGTGATGCAGCACTGGCCTGATCGGGACAGTTACAATTGCGTCGACTGTCCCGAGCGACATTTACGTTGGTCCCAGGCCATTGGGCAGTCCTTATTACTGAGCCCTGATGAGGCTGATAGGTGATTTTGAAACTGACTCAATGAATCGACCAAGCAAACTTGGTTACTGGCCTAGGCCAGTTCAAAATTTGCTGGTATATTACTAGATCAACCCAGGCTTGTTGTAAAAACATACATCTACATATATTTTTGCAAAACTCCAAGAATGTGAATTCATTTTCACTGTTATGATAAGGGTCAGATTTTCACATAAGTCCTTGCATAAAACTAGGCCTCAGAACACTTTTACCAAAGTGATTTGTGAACGAATACATTTTGATGTATTGCAGTACATCACATAATTAGCTCCATATGTGTGGCTTTTCTACTGTAGTAAACTTGCTCGAAAGCTCACCTGGGACAGCATTGTGCTGTGAAGCAAGTCCCGTGAAACACAAATCACATTAAAAGAGCTCAAAGCTTTATAGAAGCAAGCAAAAATGGCATGGTTGCTCCAGCAAATGTGTTGTTTTTATCTCTCGTTTGCTTTTGTTAACACTATGGGTTAGGTTTAGGGTCGGGTTTAATGTAGGTGGTATGTTATTTCCCAATGCAACAGAGCTTTAATCTCTTAGAGCCACCTAACCAGACATTTCATTTCCTTACTGCAGTGATACGTGCAACAACCAACATAATTAGTGTAATGCATGCTATATGCCTTCATAATATATTAAAATAGCTTTATAATGCATTATATATAGAGGTTTCACAGAAAGGCATCCTGCTTTATCTTGGGGGTTTTAATTGTGTGCTCTGTGGCGTTTTCATTACCCAACCCCCCATCATCAGTGGACTGCAGTGACACTAGAGTCTTTGTGTCTCTGGCGGCTCTGGTTTCAGGATCTGCCACTGGAGCAGAGAGGCTTTAAAACACCACCAAATGAGCGGCAAAAAATGAGTAATGTAACAATGTTTCATGCTCGTCTCTTTCATCCAGTTTTCAAAAGGCAGGGATGGGGCTGTTAACTCAATGATACTAGGTTCAAGCCCCCATAGGGTCAATTTGTACCGGTACGATTTTGTATGTAATTATTAAATGTCAAGCAAAAAATGTGAATAAGTGACCATTTTAGATTTATTTAATAGGTTGGATTTTCAATGCATGTAAAGTATGATCTTCCCATTAGTGGAAGAGCAAAAACAATCAAAACCTTGAACAGAACATTGTTTATTTTAGTATATATAGTAAGAATATTGGGTCCCACTTTACTAGGGATGAGTCACGATTTTCGATTTAATTATAGAATATTGAATAGGTTGTGCAATTATCGTCCTGTATTTACCTGTAACATTACCTGTGTATGGTTTTGGTGCTGATGTGGTGGTGACGCGTTCATTTTAGGCTTCTCCTTTTTATATTTTAGACAACATAAGACCACGTGACTGTCCAGACTGGCTCGCGCGGCATTTCGAGTCCGCGGCCGCTCCAGCAGCGAGCGAGCGTTCCTTCAGCGCAGCTGCACGAGATTTACGGCCTTTACACCTGCTCACTTCATTCGCTTTCTCTTATCCGATATCTATTCGATTGTGACAAGACCAGGAGTAAATGCCTTTCGAAATTCTTTCGAGATGGATTAATATTCGACTAATACAAATCAATTCTATTGCGGCGTTTGATCTTGAGCTGATGATGAATAAAATGCAGCTCATATCTGTTGCTTTCGTTGACGTGACCTCCGTTAAATGTGCATATATAGCGCAGGAATTGAAGATTGGATTTATATTCATTTTGTGCAGAGGTGTAAGGTAAGACAAACTGCATATTTTTAATTTTTATTTAGTTTATTAGTAGATTGTATAGCCCGTTTCGTTTGCGAGCACCGTTGCGAGCAGCATCAGCCCATGCCTCAACATGTCAAAAACACCTTTTTACTGTGGTGGTGATAGTAAACCTATAATATATAATAATCAAATAATTACCAGTGATTTTGATTTTTGAATATTATTTTTGCTTGAAATGCCCATCCCTACACTGCAATTTAAATGAATCATACAATACAATGCACTTATTGTATACATACATGTTTTTACTTTGTACTTATATTTAAAATACCTGCATGTAATTACAGCTGTAATTAATTTCTGTAATGAGATCTATAATTACACTTTTGCAAGTTCCTTACACCTAACCCTACCCTTAAACTTACCCTCACCACCGCACCTGTCCCTAACTTTACCCTTAAACTTGCCCACACCACCACACCTGTCCCTGACTTTACCCTTAAACTTGCCCACACCACCGCACCTGTCCCTAACTTTACCCTTAAACTTACCCACACCACCACACCTGTCCCTAACTTTACCCTTAAACTTACCCACACCACCACACGGTCCCTAACTTTACCCTTAAACTGACCCACACCACCACACCTGTCCCTAACTTTACCCTTAAACTGACCCACACCACCACACCGGTCCCTAACTTTACCCTTAAACTTACCCACACCACCACACCTGTCCCTAACTTTACCCTTAAACTTACCCACACCACCACACCTGTCCCTGACTTTACCCTTAAACTTGCCCACACCACCACACCTGTCCCTGACTTTACCCTTAAACTTGCCCACACCACCACACCTTAAACTTGCCCACACCACCACACCTGTCCCTGACTTTACCCTTAAACTTGCCCACACCACCACACCTGTCCCTGACTTTACCCTTATATATATTAATCACCTGAACATACATATGTGCATTGCACCAAAAAATTTTTTTGATGTAAGTAATATAGTAGTTACACCTAATATACACTCACCTAAGGGATTATTAGGAGCACCATACTAATACTGTGTTTGACCCTCTTTCGCCTTCAGAACTGCCTTAATTCTACGTGGCATTGATTCAACAAGGTGCTGAAAGCATTCTTTAGAAATGTTGGCCCATATTGATAGGATAGCATCTTGCAGGTGATGGAGATTTGTGGGATGCACATCCAGGGCACGAAGCTTCCGTTCCACCACATCCCAAAGATGCTCTATTGGGTTGAGATCTGGTGACTGTGGGGGCCATTTTAGTACCGTGAACTCATTGTCATGTTCAAGAAACCAATTTGAAATGATTCGAGCTTTGTGACATGGTGCATTATCCTACTGGAAGTAGCCATCAGAGAATGGGTACATGGTGGTCATAAAGGGATGGACATGGTCAGAAACAATGCTCAGGTAAGCCGTGGCATTTAAACGATGCCCAGTTGGCACTAAGAGGCCTAAAGTGTGCCCAGAAAACATCCCCCACACCATTACACCACCACCACCAGCCTGCACAGTAGTAACAAGGCATGATGGATCCATGTTCTCATTCTGTTTATGCCAAATTCTGACTCTACCATCTGAATGTCTCAACAGAAATCGAGATTCATCAGACCAGGCAAAATTTTTCCAGTCTTCAACTGTCCAATTTTGGTGAGCTCGTGCAAATTGTAGCCTCTTTTTCCTATTTGTAGTGGAGATGAGTGGTACCCGGTGGGGTCTTCTGCTGTTGTAGCCCATCCGCCTCAAGTTTGTGCGTGTTGTGGCTTCACAAATGCTTTGCTGCATACCTCGGTTGTAACGAGTGGTTATTTCAGTCAAAGTTGCTCTTCTATCAGCTTGAATCAGTCGGCCCATTCTCCTCTGACCTCTTGCATCAACAAGGCATTTTCACCCACAGGACTGCCGCATACTGGATGTTTTTCCCTTTTCACACCATTCTTGTTAACCCTAGAAATGGTTGTGCGTAAAAATCCCAGTAACTGAGCAGATTGTGAAATACTCAGACCGGCCCGTCTGGCACCAACAACCATGCCACACTCAAAATTGCTTAAATCACCTTTCTTTCCCATTCTGACATTCAGTTTGGAGTTCAGGAGATTGTCTTGACCAGGACCACACCCCTAAATGCATTGAAGCAACTGCCATGTGATTGGTTGATTAGATAATTGCATTAATGAGAAATTGAACAGGTGTTCCTAATAATCCTTCAGGTGAGTGCATAGTGTGACTGAATATTGTGTATTCTTGGACTAATTTAATGATAGTATAATGTTATGTACTGTACTGTGGAGCAGTAGGAAAGTGTTTTAGTCTCTTTCATGTTGTGGTATGGCTGTCAGATGATAAGCTTTAAACTCGTTTATTCTCAGAGAGGTTGGCAGTATCATGTTTTGAAGTCATTTGACGCTTTACTCTGTTCTGAACGACGGAAATCATTTGAGGCATAGAGAACTTTGAAGGGTGTTTGGATTTCCATGAGGTTGAAGCCTATATAATTTTAAACACTTTTAACACAAGACAAATGCTTTGTTCATGTTTTTATCACAGCTGCCGATGCCAAATGCAGCGAGAAAATGTCTTAATGGCTGTAAAACCGTTTATGCATTGTACTGCATTATTTGTGTACTTTGCACTGCCCATTTTTCTTTCCAGTATATAGCAGCACAGGTTATTGGATCACTTGCAGCGGCATGTGGGTGATTTCTATAATTGGAGATACATTTGGCATTTCAAATAGTTAAGGAAAAAACTGTTCACTAACAGAAATTCCTTCCAGTATCTTATTGAAAACACATTCAATTTTAATAATTCAGTGCTTGCCAAACACAAGTTACTTCCTTTTTTTTACTTTTAACAAAAAAGTAATTTATTTATAGCATTGTTTGTCAAGTCTGTACAGACAAATTAGGCAAAATTGTTACTCTACCATGGTAACAGAGTTTGACGGTAACAGAAATGACAATTTTAAACGTTTTAGCCCAACACTCCACTTGCTACCATAAATACTAAGAGCACATGGCACTAATTAAATCATGACGTTTAAACAACCCACTGTGTGATCAGTGATACATTCTGTTTTCCTTTTGAAATTGTGGTTACAATTTTGACGTTTTACAAACTAACTCTTAGATTAAAATATTTTCTCAGAGAGAGTACACACACCTTGTGTTTTTAACTGTGAATTTGCACTGTCCATGGAGCGGACCTGTTTACATTTCACTGCCGGTTGTATATTCTGTATATAACTGTGTATGTGACAAATAAAACTCTTGAATCTTGAAACCTTTCAGTGCTTCAGATCTTGAGGGAAAGTGACATCATTTCCTGTATCTTACATAGTTGTGGGAGATAATTCCACCAATTTAAAGGCAAAGTACGGTACGGTAACATAGTTGACACAAGATTTATGGACAGATTTTTATAAGATTTAGGGCTTTTATAAGTGAAATATTACCAAAAGAAAAGTAAAATACATTATTTTGATTACACATGATACATGATGGAAAAAATACACTTACCAATCTGCAAATAAATTTTACAGAAAAGATTATATTATTATGGACTGTAACATCTTGTGATCCATGACAATGAGTAACAAATATTTCAAATAATTAAAAGTAGAACCATTTGAAAAATGGACACCAAATGTACCTGCAATTATAGAATCGCCCATATATGAAATGAGCCAGTCCACATCTCTCAGTGACACACAGCACCTGCCACTAAATCATGATGACATGTTGTGATTTGTTTCCTCGTATTTGGTGGTTTAATGAAAAAATAAAAGCATTGATTTCAGACTGATTGCACAGCATACCATCATCGCTCCTGGTCCCACTTTGAACCTTTTCTGTAAACTGTGTCTCATCTCTCAGTGTAGGCAGCGAGACTTTCACCTGTTTGTAGACTCATTCTTGGCCAGGAAGCTTGAGCCAGCTGGCAGACAGGGCTGTCATCAGCATGCGGTGGCACGCTGGGACCTGTCAAGGGTTTGTTTCTCCACCTCACTGGCACAACCTCACTGGACTCAAGACATTTCAGACACACCATCAGATCCAAACAGGATTTTTCCTGAGAGGAAGAGAAGGAAAACTCCTTTTTATTCATTATTAATCTATGTATCTGCTCCAGCGCCACCAATTAATTTTCTATTAAGGTCTAAATTTGCTTAATTTCTTCATTTGTAGAGCATTGATGAATCTGTAGGAAGTTAAATCACTAAGACGTGGCATATTTAATCATAATTGTATTAATAACACCACTCTAAATTCGTGTTCCTTGTAGTTAGTGTGACTCACACATTAACCCGAGTTCACGGCAAGCTTTAGTCACCGACTGATTCAGTTGTGCCAGCGATGACAATGACTCTGTTTGAAACCCTAGTGAGCTGCCTACCTAGACAGCATTTTTAACGCATGTTTCCAAGGTACCACATTTTGGCCAATATCTAAGGTAGTACAGCATGCGTCCTTTATGAGAAAGACAATCCCAAATTGGTGATTAACATATTCAATGTAATATCGAACCTTATTTTTTTAAGGTTTAAAGGTTTTAAGGTTTGATGCATCTTGCCACTCTCGTCCAGTCTAGATTCGGTGTAATTGCAGGTAGTTTGTAGTTGCTGAGCAACTTGCTGCATTAATATAGAATTCATCTAATGTGTGTATATCAGCTACCATCAATATCCATTTCATAATATTAGTTTTTAATTGTGTTGTCTTTTGTTTTAACTCGTTTTAACTTGCTTTAACTTTACATTTTTGCCTTGATTACATCATGCTTCAAGTAAGAAAAGAATCAAGTGAGATAAAGAACCTTTCATTTGTGAAAGGTGACACTTTGAATTTTCTGATGAAATAAATATGTTTTATTTATTTATAAATATGCATTATGAGGTTTCATTTCAGTAGCTGCATTTCCACTGTCGAGTCAGGGCTTTCATAGTGGTGGGCTAATAGCTTTGGACCTGTAGCACTGAGCCCAAAACCACGCTTCGTTTCCACCTTTGGGCCAGAAGCTTCATGCTTCACTAAAACCCACCCGTAACACGCCTCTCTTGAACAACGTCACACAAACCCATCATTTCACCAACAAATGGAAGTTTTATCAGAAAACGAATCAAAAAGAAATCACTGCAAACTAGCGAGATCGCAAA
Organism: Paracanthobrama guichenoti; assembly: GCA_018749465.1. Classification (NCBI taxonomy): domain Eukaryota; kingdom Metazoa; phylum Chordata; class Actinopteri; order Cypriniformes; family Gobionidae; genus Paracanthobrama; species Paracanthobrama guichenoti. Next base: position 22,854,107 of record CM031956.1, read on the forward strand.
ACCAACATGATAAAATTGGCTTGTTTGTTAGCATTTTTGTAGTTTACTTAGATTTAAAACCCAAGCATCGATGCCATCTCCAGACTCAGATAAAGTCTGCCTTTGTTCGTAACCACTCCTCAAGCCCAAGCTGGCCCGCTTTGGACCAAGGTATTCAAAAAACCCTGGCCGTTTGCCCCGAGGAAGCCCCGACGAGGCTCGATCAAACCCCGGAAGTGACAGTGGAAACGCGTCTGGCACGCACTAGCACGCTCGCTTTTAGCCAGACAGTGGAAACATGGCTAGTTAGGATGCTGCCTTAGAAGTAGACCTATTTAGAGCATACACTGAAGCAGTGCACTAGCCTTTGGAACAAACCTAATGTATTTACAAGGACAGTTGATGTTTAGGGAACAGTTAATGTAGCCACACCAGTGATGAACACACCGTGCACATGCATCTTTCGTGTTTTGTTTTTCAAAACAAGCAGGCGTGTTAAATCAGCCGCCCCTGGGGCTTTGACTCAAGAATAGGGCTTATGGGAAAAGCCAAAGCAGAACAACACTCAGGCCTAGTGCACAGACTCATTCCTACTTTAATCTGTTAGTTCAGTACTGTAATGAAGATGCACTGAGCTGCCACATTGTTTTTAAAAAAATAAATATGAGCTATTGTAAACAAAGATAGATATAGTTGTTTTGAACATGGGTAAGTGCAAGAACCCTGGATGAACCCTTCTCCTACTGATTTGTCAATGTATTAGTGCATTTTTGTGGCTTACATATTTATTGTAGATTGTTCATCTTTCCTTAGATCACGGATGCCCATTTTGTTTTGTTTTTTGACAGCAAACCCATTTGACAAAACATTTTACACTGCAAGTTACAGTACTAATATGTGTAACACAAGCCTCCATTTGGCAAACCCTGCATTAGATGTTTAAACAAGATTCAACCTCTTTCCCCAACTGGCCATTGGTCAGGACAAATGAGAAGTCCCGTCCTAAATTCATCGAGCCAATGCCGTTATGCCCAACTCAGATTGATGCCGCATACTTTAATCATTACCCAAACTAGTAGTTATGCACATTGTTACGTGTGCAGCGTATGTTGGCTGTCATTTTTCATTCTTAGGTTTCACGATTGGTTGGTTATCACATCAATCATCATTTGCCCAAGAGTGACATCCCTCCCAAAGAACCAATCGGAGCTCACCTTCCCTGTATAAAGACCCGGAAGTGACAAGATTCTTCATTTGTTTTGATTCTCGATGTTCGTTGCTAGCCTCGCTGATTGTTTTTTCGTTGGTGAAACTTTGTTTTGAAAGATTCTTTTGATTACAACCTGCATCATGCCCTGATCCCATTCGTTCTCTTTCCTGCTTATAAAAGCCCCAAATGAAATACAAAGGAACAAAGCCAATTGTTTATTTCACGAGAAGACGTGAATCTGTCAAGTAAAATCAATCCAGCTTGATTCAGGGAATTTCTTGAATTCATGCAGTAATTATGTTCAAACTTCCAAACAAGAAATGTTTCCAAAAATCACATATTCCTTTTCTCCCTTCACGTCATCAACACATTTTTTTTTCTTGCTAATGTCTGATTTAGCAGAGTATTTAACACTGCCAGAGTCTTAATTGTAATCTTCATAGAGCCGCGTTCCACTGCCATTTCCGCTGCGATGAGCTCTGCTTTTCTCTGGAGACCGTGGCTTCCCCCATCACATTTGAAATCAATTACATCTCATTCTCTCCGGCCTATCTCACTTTCTCACTTTCCCTGGCCTCTCTTCATTTCAGGTTCTTCCTTCTACGGAACATTTTTAAAGGCCTTCTAGGGGCAATTTGCGATAAATAATTAACTCTCCAGAGACTCAAATATCCATACGTGCCTTCCGTGTGCTATTGACTCTGGTTTAATGCTTCTGTAGAGATTCATTTCTACTGCGTCTTTCCACTCTTGGACGTAATGAACAAGTCTCGCCCATATGTCTCGTTGCGGAATACTTCTTGTACGGAAAACGCACGGACCGCAACACAGCAGATATAATGGCCATTACGTGTCTGAAGAGCACGGCACACTGCCTCAACACAATGCAATGGTTGTGCACTCGCTTCCGTGCATACGGTGCGATGCGTGCTTGCCGAGCAGAATTAACATGTATGTTCTTGATGGCTCCTGCCTATTTTAGAACACGCCAGGTAGGCGGATAACTTGAACTGCGGAGGATCTCTGTGCCACGAAGACTGCGTCTAATTAGTTTGTCTAATTATGTCTTTGTGCTGGAAATTTCTCAAATTAGTGGTATCGTACAGAATGTGAGGATGTTCATTAGGGTTGTCAAGAGAAATGTGAGGACGGCTGCTGTGGTCACCTCACAGCACGAGATGCAGGCAGACATCAGCTCTTGATTAACATTACCTGTGCTAAACCAGCTGTTTACATGCTACATGTAATGACCATGTGGACCTACAGGTAGATGAAACGCGGACGGACCACGTGCAGTAGATGTCCTCTAAATTTGTTATTGCGCCGTATGGCTTTGCTGTTCATATCTAAGAATCATAATAGGTTTCGCAAGGAAACCTACAACTCTTCATTCTTCTTGTTCAGAATCTTATTGCAAAAATACAGCCTGAGAAATGACATTTGAGTTCATTCATATTTTTGAGTATACTTTCTTCTGCCGATGCAAACACCATATTAAATACTACCATTCAAGAGCACTGGATCTACAGCATGAAACATGAGCAGTGTAGTCCGATTCATGAATGAATGACCCTCCATTAGTGTATCATAAACATGAATGAAATTAATTTTACCTACCACATTTTTTTTTTTTTAGTATTTTTTTCATACTAGAACTAATAGTTAATCCAAAAATTCTGTCATCATGTCCTCATCCTCATGTCATTCCAAACCTGTAAGCTTTCTTTTCCCAAAGAGCAGGAAGAATGACAGACTCTGACAGAAAAACAACTTTTTCCCAATGGAATGAAAGTGAATGGGGACTGAGGCTTTCCCCCCTTTTCATTCCTTCAAGATTAAATACTAACAGATCTGAGAAATAAATGTACTAGATTCCTTTTCGATTTGTCAAATCTGTTAAGTCGAAATTTCATTCTTTCACAGATGCTCATAAAAGAATGCTCTGTAAAAGCAATGATTGTTTTTTTCTCTACATATTTTTCCCCACAAACAAATAAAAACCAAAACAGAGCCATTAATGGAAATGTTAACCAGAATCTTTATGTGGAATCAAACAAGAATCACTAATTCCATCTATATGCGAAACAAAGACAAGTCTTTATTATTTTCCAGAAGAGGAAACAAATATCAAGAGATTAAGTTGGTCAGAGTTTGCCATCGCTCCCTCAGCTGTTGTATTAGAAACACTCATGCAGCAGCATTAACCAGTTTTCTGTAAATTAATGTAAAAATTATGACCGACAGCAAAAGGTCTGGACTCCATATTATGGAATGCCAAATAATAAATAAATAACTAAATATAAAAATAAATGAAAAAAATAAACATAAATAAATATACATAGAAATGTAAAAATGTGTATTTATTAGTGCTGTGCAAATTATTGGTTAATGCAGGCGATTTATTTTTTCAGTTTAACGCATTAAAAATATTTAACGCAATTAACGCAGTGTTCGTTTTTATATCCATTTTTACCGAGCGTTACATTATGTGATCACGCTCTTATTCATGTAAATGCTTTTAAACCATCTAAGCGCGACAAGACAGAAGAGAGCGTGCTGTGTGTCAGTGTCCTGTCTGTGAGGCTGCGGCTCAATCAGATCCCTAGTTCAGTAGTCAGGGCACTGATCAGAGAGTCACCACATTCATGTACGTTACACCATATACTGATTCACCACCTAAGACACACACACACACACACACACACACACACACACACACACACACACACACACACACACACACACAGACACACACAGACACACACACAGATACAGACACACACACACACACACACACACACACACACACACACACACACACACACACACACACACACACACACACACACAAGACAGAAGAGAGAATGCGCTGTGTGTCCTGTCTGTGAGGCTGCGGCTCAATCAGATCCCTAGTTCAGTAGTCAGGGCACTGATCAGAGAGTCGCCACATTCATGTACGTTACACCATATACTGATTCACCACCTAAGACACACACACACACACACACACACACACACACACACACACACACACACACACACACACACACACACACACACACACAGACACACACACACACACACACACACACACACACACACACACACACACACACACACACACACACACACACACACACACACACACACACACACACACACACACACACACACACACACACACACACACAGACACACACACACACACACACACACACACACAGACACAGACACACGACACACACACACACACAGACACAGACACACACACAGACACAGACACACACACAGACACACACAGACACACAGACACACACACACACACACACACACACTGAAAGACAGAAGAGAATGCGCTGTGTGTCCTGTCTGTGTGGCTGCGGCTCACACAGATCCCTAGTTCAGTAGTCAGGGCACTGATCAGACAGTCGCCACACACACACACACACATATACTGATTCACACACACACACACACACACACACACACACACACACACACACACACACACACACACACACACACACACACACACACACACACACACACACACACACACACACACACACACACACACACACACACACACACACACACACACACACACACACACACACACACACACACACACACACACACACACACACACACACACACAGACACAGACACACACACACACACACACACACACAGAAAGACAGAAGAGAATGCGCTGTGTGTCCTGTCTGTGTGGCTGCGGCTCAATCAGATCCCTAGTTCAGTAGTCAGGGCACTGATCAGAGAGTCGCCACATTCATGTCATGTACTGATTACCACCTATATACTGATTCACACACACACACAGACACACACACACACACACACACACACACACACACACACACACACACACACACACACACACACACACACACACACACACACACACACACACACACACACACACACACACACACACACACACACACACACACACACACACACACACACACACACACACACACACAAAGACAGAAGAGAATGACGCTGTGTGTCCTGTCTGTGTGGCTGCTGCGCTCAATCAGATCCCTAGTTCAGTAGTCAGGGCACTGATCAGGAGTCGCCACATTCATGTACGTTACACCCATACTGATTCACCACCTGATTCACCACACTACACACAGACACACACACACACACACACACACACACACACACACACACACACACACACACACACACACACACACACACACACACACACACACACACACACACACACACACACACACAGAAAGACAGAAGAGAATGCGCTGTGTGTCCTGTCTGTGTGGCTGCGGCTCAATCAGATCCCTAGTTCAGTAGTCAGGGCACTGATCAGGGAGTCGCCACATTCATGTACGTTACACCATATACTGATTCACCACCTACACACACACACACACACACACACACACACACACACACACACACACACACACACACTCGACTCACAGACAGATTTGCCCCAGTCTCATGCACACATCGAGTTCTCTTTTGCTCTTGAACAAACAATAACAACAACACAGAGAATGTTGCCAAAATGCCAGTTTTGTTTGAGTATCCTCATAATAGGAGTCTTAAATGAGTTAAATAACGTCTTAAATGAACTTGAGAAAATGAGATGCGCGTGACAGCGCGTCATGTTCGGCAGCCGCCGATCTTAAAGTGACAGCAGCACTAATGATGTCTGTCATTAATGTTCATCACAGAACAAAGGGAAGAGAGAAAAGTGTAGCTTTAATGATGAATAATCTATATTTGATTTATTATTTATGCACATAAGAAAGGTGTTTGATAGCGCTACATTTCTGTATATGTCTAACAGGGAAGGCCACAGGTAAATATAACATTTATTATAATGGGTCTATGTAAAGATTGTTTTAAGTTCACTTAAATTAAAAGTTGTTTTTTTAAAGCCTAATAAACGTTGAAATTGGTAGCTTTCATTCATACTGTAATGTAATGTCATTAATGTTTCATAGAGACATTAGTATCAGTGACACTGGCCTGCATTCATAAAAAGATGCCATTACAACACATATTTAAAATATGCTGTCTTTAAATTGTTTCTACATTAATTTGGAGAGGAACTGAAATGAATACAATATCAAAATATTAAAAACTTGATTAATCGCGATTAATTACAGAACATTTTTATTAATTAGTAAAAAATTGTAATCGATTCCCAGCACTAGTATTTATACTTTTATTTTGTTATTTATAATTCAGTTTTTTCCACATTTATTTATTTTTTCATTTATTTATTTATTTTTGGCAGCATTGGCATTCCATACATAGCAGCTTTCATTGGCCAAGGACTGTCCAGAAAAAAAAGCAACCAATAACAGTTCGTTTTGTTCAGCATCATGTTTAGGGGCGTGAAAATGTAAAGTTGATGACCCTACAATAACAGACCGATGTGTAAAACCCTTTTAAAAAGTTTATGCCACAAACTTTACATACTTTTAAAAATCCAGCGTTTAGTTGATCGTGATAAGCGCCCATTCTCACAGTTGTAAACACGAGTGCCATGAGGGCATCACAGCGGCTTTATTTCCAGGCGGACCGTTAAAGAACATGACACACATGTCTCCCGGAAAATCATGTAGAATCCAACCAATCAAATGACGACTTCAGTACTCCTGAAGTGTTTCCAATTTTGTGTGCCTTATGCATCAGACGTTCTGATGCTGAAACTACCTAGACTCTCATTAGCCCTGTTAGGACGGTAACTGTTTCTCATGGGGTCGTCAGGTATTTTCATCATTAACAGGGGCTGGTCTGTGATTTTATTGCCGTCCGAATCCAGAATGTCAGTGTTTTTCTCCCACCGCGCACATAAAAATCCCCGGCCGAATTACCTAAGGTGCATTAGCCAAGGTCGTGTGGTGATTTAATTGCCGTCCGAATCCACATCTCAGAGTTTTCAAGAATATATCACTTCAAAAATCACTGTTTATATCCTTTTTGACCCCTGCAGAGCACCGTACAGTTGCGCTTTGCTGTAATTTGGATGCATTTTAAAGATCTAGACTTTTATTGCTGAAATGCATTTACAAGAGCAATATATTTCATCATCACTCAGAAAATAATAAGAAGAAAAGCACGTAAACATTTGAGATGGGCCGTTATTACGGCGGCAATTATAATATGTTAAAATAAACACAAGACAGAAAACCTATAGTGTGCATCTATAAATGCACATTTATTTTTAAGGACTTCCACGTGAGAAACAATTACCGTCCGAATAGGGCTATAGATGTATTTTTCATGTAAGGCATGTATGATCCAGTTTTTGAAAGAATTTTGGATGGGCGACTCATTTCTGACATGTTGCACATTATTAACAGTTTCCCAACCCTATATACTGTACTGTATATCCCAGTAAAGATGGATAAAGACATGGAAATTGTGTAATCCATCAGAGACAGGACTTGTTTCAGATCCATTATACATAAGGGCCCCAGCATCACAATCAAGTTGGTTTTAGTATCCGTGTACTAAAAACAGACCCCCAAACGGCTCAGCTGCTCGTCAAAAATCAACACTGATTCAAAATAACTTCTCTCGGAAGCTGCAAACACCTTCTTGTTGTTTTGTGTTTCTTAGTGTCCTTTCTCACTGAACCTTTCCCAGCATCCACCTCTCTCTCAGTGTAAAGGCAGCACTGATCTAGCTGTGTTTGGCCGCCTCCCTCCCCCTCCTCTGTAAGCACACAGTAATTGGTATTCAGAGTGGCAGCTGGGAGCCACATAGACATTTTAGACTGAGCACAAATTCAGTGAGTCAATACACTGGTTCATTAGAGCACTGAGTCACTGCAAGCTGCCTCATTTGTTTGTGTTTGTCCAATACTTGCTCTTAAGAAGCACCCGCTGCCCATTGACATGAGAGACCTGACAAAAGGATAGCTCTGTTTCTTAGTCATATCGTTCTTGCGGTCAGTTGAATAATATCACACCGACACTGTGCTCGGATGGAAGCGACAAGCATATTTTGTGATATTTGTCGCGTTACCGCTGCGTCCGTGAACTGTTATTGTACTGTGCACATGGTATCAAAGGGAACAAATTTTAGGGATGTGCACTCGCTATTAGGATTGACAAATGCACCCTAAAACTCATATATAGAGGGGTCCTGTTGCTAGATTGGTTTAGAGGAAGTGGGACTTTATGTTTGGCTCTGAGCGGCTTGTTTGTTCCAGGAGCTTTCAGTCGTACACATGGACCAGCGTGACCCTCATTATGGTTGCTTGAGAGAGCGTGTAAATGGAGTAGTTTTTGCCACAACTCCAAAGGGCAGCTGAGTAGAGGCGCCTAACCTTTCCAACTCATAGAAGACGTCAACCATACAAATAACTCATTAACCTTATCCACTTAATGGGATGCCCGCACCCCACACCCACCGCACCGGACTCTTTTAATTGGCCATCTCTATGCCTAAAATGGCAAGTCCCTTTACGAGCTTGTAGAGTCACGGGTTGCTCTGGGAGTGGGAATTGGCCCCCGTTGGGCCGTGCTCTTAGCGAGCCGGGCTCGATGGGTGTTGTTTTGGGGGTTGTGCGCTATCATTGATTGGGGGAGTTCAATAAGAACCGGCTTTTCAGCACCTCATTCAGTAGTGGGATTGTCTTAGAATAACGCCCCTAATGCTCCAGAGGATATGCATGCCCCCTTCTCCTGCACAAAGACCTCTAGAAGCATCTACACCCACCAATCAATACGCTTGATTACTACAGGGCAAATAACTAGAGCCTGCCGTTTTCCTTTTGAAGAACTGCCCAGAATCCTCTTTGCCCATAGCACTTTCTTTTCTGTAATGTTGTGGACAGACAATATAATTTCCCGTCTTATAATAATGATCTGCATTGTGTGTAGATATTGATTAACATTGACTGGTTAAGCTTGCAAATCCATGACTAGTGCTGTGCTTTCATCATATGGGAAATAATGCCAGAAATATGCTCTACACTTTGCCTATGCATTGCAAATATTGCACATACTCTATCCCCCGATTATACAGACAAGGTTTAAGTCTAGTCCCAGACTAAATTGCATGTTTGAGCTGTTTTAACTGAAAGCAACTTGCACTGACATATCTTAAAATATGTCAGTGCCATTGTTTTGTCTCAAGATGCACACCAGACCATTAATGCTTTTTTTCTAAGGCATGTTTATAAAAGCTACTTAAATGTCCAAATTGAACTAAGACTTACACTGGTCACTGGTTTTAACCATGTTGACAGTTGACTTAACTTGCTCAGCAAGATTCACTATGACTGTCCTTGACCTGAAAGAGAAAACACCAAAAACCAACAATACATGTGAATGTAAACATAATGGGTATTCAAATGGATATTCATTTTGTGATTTGCTAAAGATTAACAGTTATTAAAGTCCCCCTGTAGTCAATAATTGTATCCCTTAAAACTCATCTTTGATCACCAAAATTACTTCTTTTTTTTTTTTTTTATTACCTTGAAAAAACAAACCAAAAAAAACTTCATGCCATAAAATAGCTTGAATGCAACTCATTTAGTATACCCGGTTCTATGAATATGTAAATTAGCCCTGCCTCCACTCACTCGACTGGTTACAAGGTAGTCTGACGCTGATGTCAGAAACACCAGCAATTTCAAACCGTGTTTTTGAGATGGTGGTTCACTGCAGTTTTAAGAAGAAAATACTCAGCAATGGTGCTGACTTATGAATCTGCACATAGTTTGTCTTAGCATATTAAAAACACCACATAGACATAAAAACAACATTAAAAACTTGATTTTCACCACAGGGGACTTTAAATTATTAGTGTTTTTAAAAATTTACTTTAAGTGAATGTTAGATGATGGCAGAAAAATTGGGAAAATGAGTGCACAATTAAAGATCGACGATATATATATATATATATATATATATATATATATATATATATATATATATATATATAATATAATATATAAGAAGAATAATAAATAGATAAGTAGAATTGAGGCCCTACTCCTACCTTTGTTTTTAGCTCACTGGGTCCACATTTAATACTATTATTAACTGTTATTAATGTGAATATAGCCAAAAGACCTAAAGACCACAGGAATATGAAATATGAAAGCCTTCTGTATTAGCTGACACTGCTCTGCCATCTTAAACCTTACAGGGAAATTCTTTCTTTCTTTCTTTCTTTCTTTCTTTCTTTCTTTCTTTCTTTCTTTCTTTCTTTCTTTCTTTCTTTCTTTCTTTCTTTCTTTCTTTCTTTCTTTCTGCAGTCTTGGAAATGTTTATAATTTTTCTTCACTGTAGTGCTAAAATGCAACCGTTATCTTTAAAGGGGTCATGAACTGGCTTTTGTAATTTTTTTTACTGTTGTCTGAGGTCAACTTATGACGTTTGCGTGGCTTTTACATTTAAACATAATTAGGAATAAGTAATAGGCTATGTTGTACCCTGTTTTTGAGTCTAGCTCTTGAAACGCTCAGTTTTTATGGGAATGCCGCATTGAAGACTTGGAAGTAAATGTCCACTGCTATGATTGGATAACAGTTTTGCATATTATAATGAGCTTCGGTTCCCCCGTCAGTACACGTGGGGAATTGTTTTGAAAGCGTGTGGGAAACGGCAACCAGAATGATTTGCCCACAGGGCTCGCAAAATGTCTTTATCAAACAAACACAATGATTTATCTCTCATCCACCCGCAATTAATTGGAATGTCATTTTTTATTACTTGGCCAGCATGATTGGTGGATATAACCACGAACCATACATACACACACACACACACACGTGCACGTGCTCTCACAAGCCAAGAATGTGCATCAGTAAAACTTCACCTCACCCAAATCAGCATGTTCAAAACTTCTGCGATGTATTGTATTTTTCCTTCAAATTACCAGTCAAGAGAGTGAACAACGTGTACCAAGAAGGGAATGTTATTTCACTATTTAAGACCCATACATGTCAGAGTCTGGTCCTGAATCACAGCACAGTGAACCATCAACACCTCAAATAAAGGATTTTCCAGCCTTTGACAGCGTGGAAGTTATGTTTAGTTTGACACGTACATAATCAGTAGATATCAAACGTAACAATGCAATAATACTATCACATATAAAAAAGATTTTTTACTCACATTATTGTGTTGCATCATTCCTGTCAGATGCAGAAGGCACAGCATAGTTTTTTAATCTCATCCTGTCTGCAAATCCAGTCTCGTTTACAAACGAATCCGATGTAATGAAGTGAACAAATGCCATGTCTTCCCCACGTGAGCTGGATCTTCATTAAAAATAAAGTTCAACCATGCATTTTGGAATCTGAATGAAGCTTATGGCATGTTTGAAACATGCCATAAGCTTATTGCTTGGAAGTTTGATCCGGTTTAGCTCCACGTAGGCCTATGTTATTTATCTATTATATGTCATGCGTGAGTCGGTGGGTGGGGCTACAGAGTCAGGCGTTCTTCTTCTTCAGTTAAGGCGGCGTTTCACCACACTCTGACGTCACAAGGACACACATTCACTGAGACATCATTTGCTGGGCCTGGTGTCAATAAAAGCTTTTCTTTGACTAACAGGAAGTTTTCAGCTCTGAAACTTACAGAATATTCTTATATTACAATGACCTTTTGTATATCAATTCATGACCCCTTTAAGTGCTATTTATACCTGATTTAACCCACAAAAATGAGTTTTGTTGGTATACAATTAGTTTGATTCGGTGATGAAGAAAACCAGTTAATTTAGATGCTACTATTTTTTGCTGGGTAGAATATGCTCAGATTTAGACGGGAAAAAAAAGATGCAGTCAGTCATATTTTATTGTTCGTGCTTCAAAACCTTGTGGGTTATTTGCTGTTTGAGTCAGATTTCAAAAATAATCCCAGTAGGCGCGTAAAGGCATGTCAGCGACAGTGGTGACGCAAGTCGCTGATGTTTGTATGGATTTCTCAATAACACTGTGGCAGATATAACACCCTATATACACTGCAGGCAGAACTACAGCACTCACGTGTTAATCGCCGTTGCATGTTTGCATTGTAGACTTGGTGTTGAGAGAAAACTGCTGATCTGATTGCCGAGGGATGTCGTTGGTCTGTATCAAATCGAGCCAGTCTCTGTTAGCTGTAGCACAGGACTGAACCCAGAACAAAAGCAGAAGTGTCTTGTGAATTTAATTGAATGGTTGAATATGACTTGCAAAATATACAAAAGATAAGAAGTCGTCCATAATGGAGAGAGGGCCACAGACAGCAGTGCCCGCAAGACACAAATTAAAGCAGAGGTTGTACGTGATGGATGGCATTAGTTATGCAATTATGTGTCCTGAATTTTTATATTATGCTGTTATTTGGGTTATAATGGGAGTCCTTTGGAGGGTAATTTAGGCTCTTGACCCAGAGTATGACACTTAGTAAACACAATTACAAGATCAGTCCCAAGTGCAGGTTACACGTCAACAACAAAAATGGGGAAAACAAGATGGTCAAACCTTTCTTCAGTACACATAAAGTCTGTTCGAATTTGCTCTTTCAGGAGTCAAAGTTAGGCAAGTGTCTTCGATTGATGAACAAGAGATGTAATCTCACAGACAACTGTAAGGGAATTTACAGTTAAGACCTGAGGACCAGATATGATGAATGAAGACCAGGAGTCAGAGATGCAATCAACTGAAGAAAAAATGTACTCAAGAATAGTTTGAAGTTTTATCAGCAGAAGTCTGCTTCACCACTCAGCAAGCAGTCCGTAGGCCGCTCTGCATACACTCTCAGAACAACAGCAGTTATACTCGAACACAGGTCACTAAATGTCATCACATCAGATTGAATGATTCTGATTGGTTAAGACAAAGATAAACTTGTCCTCATATGGGCTGTTAGTCAGAAGCAGGGCCATATGACATCCATTTCCTAAATTCAATTTAATTTTTTCCAAATTCCATTTATAATTTTTTTACTCCATTTTAATGGATAAATTAATAAATCAAAAAGCATATCAAATTTAATTGAAATCATGAAGCTTATACAATTTAGCAACAATTTATTAAAAGTTTAAAAATTAAACTATGAAATGCTTCCCCCCCCCCATGAAATGCCTTTCACTATGAAATGCCCCCATAATTATTCATTATAATAATAATTAATTTATTATTAAGATAATAAATGTATCTTTATTTATTTACAATGAGCTTTATTGTTAAAATTGAAACTTAGAAGACAAATTGTAAACTGTAAAGTTAAAGCAAACTTTTATTTTGACAGGTTGCCTTGAAGACCTTTGATTTCTGTGCGTTTATTATATGACGATAGTTTTTTCTCAAATGAAACAGTAAAATGCTGATGAAGTGACTCTCAGAGCGGCTCTGGAGATGAAGTTCATGCGTTCATGTCCTCATATAGTGAGGCGGCAGAGGCTGAAAACACAGCGAGCATCACACACGCTTCAGTGTGTGTGTGTGGGAAATGAAAGCATTCATTCACACAGAGGCATACAGGATTCATATTTAAATAGTCTTTTTGTGGTTTAATAGTCACACACACTAGTTTTGATTTAAGTTTACTGACCTGCTTTTGAAAATTTGACAAATTCCATGAAATTCCGCATTATATAGTAAATTCCGTTTTGCAAATCGCAGAAATCATTGTGCCCTAAAGAAACATATCTCCATAGATTATCAGGTTTAGGCACAAAGTGACCCACTGAGGTCACCAATCTGAGTTTCTAGGCTCCAGTTTGTCTGTCATTTCACCTCCCCTTTGTGCCAGTTGTTCCCCTCAGAACATCAGGACCTGTAACAAAAGGGTACCAGAAGCTGTTTGTTAAAACACAAACACAAGCTCTTGAAGCTCCGCCCTCTTCTAGAAAGGGGGCGGGAGAAGTAGCTCATTTGCATTTAAAGGGACATACACAAAAATGGCACGTTTTTGCTCACTCTCAAAAAGTGACAATTTCAACATGCTATAAAAAATTATCTGTGGGGTATTTTAAGCTAAATCTTCACATACACACTCTGGGGACATCAGAGACTTATTTTACATATTCTAAAAAGGAGCATTATAGGACCCCTTTAACATTTTACCAAAATCAAGCTTTATCCGAAACAGGTAAATGTGAATCTGGCAACATTTTATTACATTGTTTTTGTACGTATCACCACAGTTCTGAACTGAAATGTCCAGTGAGTGGCGTTTAAAGGTTAAAGCAACCATTTCAGCTTGTTTCAAATTTGTCGTAACTCGTGTTACTCGTGTTTCAAACATATGGAGATGGTTATGTGATGCAAACTCCAAAATGTACTCATTTACAAATCATGCACTATGGTAAAAAGTGTTTTGAGGTCATAATGTAGTATTTTGCAAGGAGCCTTTATTAATCTATAATCTGCCCCTGTAATTTTCTATGAAAAGGATTAAAAGTGCTTGCTGTTTTACTGCCTCTAGTGTTCGTTTCTGTTGGAACTGCAGTGATATGTATGTATTGGTACATATTTTGCGTTTTGCCGAAATGTTGCCACAGGTACGTTTTCCAATGAGCCTATGAGTAGGTGTAGTCAAGTGAAATGTCTGAATTACTCTGTAGTTTATAATTTATAGGTGGTATATCCTAAATGTAAATGCTGAGGTCTGTGTGATGGGATGAGGATGAAGGATGTGGAGGAGAGACCATTGATCCCTCTCACTGGATATCACAGCAAGAGCTCTGACACGAGACTCCTCACGCACACCTTTCTCTTCGCTTGTTACTGCGTCACGAATGACAGTGAACTCAGCACAGAGCTCAGAATAGCTGTTTACATAAATCTCTATGATTTAGATATGAGCGTGATGATACCCATTCTTGTCAATCCTGTCATAATTTCTTCACCCTCATATTGTTCCAAACAATTCCTGGTTAAGTGTCTTTAAATACTATGTACTAACATTTAAATTGGTCATTTGAGACAATGCAATTATTATATACATACAACCAGCCGTGGCTCGTCTCTGTGGGCAGGTGAGACAGAGCCCGACCAAAATATTCATCCAAAACCTCTATATATAACTGAATCAATCATAAATTGTAAATGTGTTCAGCATTCTATAACAAATATTTTCAAGACTATTTTAAGCCATAAAGCAAGATATATTAAAATTTTGCGCATGGATTCGGCAGGCGTGTCAGGGCCTAAAACTACTATAAATATTTACTGGTAAATATTAGATACCAGTGAAAATTCACAATTCTCTATTCCAATTTCGATACCACAGCTAAAACTACTAGCTAATATAAATTTAAAACACCATTAAAGACAAGTAAACATTCAGTAATAAAATAAGAGCAATACATAATTGTTCATCATAATTGACATCATTTTGTATGAATTTGTCTTGTGCAAGACGGTTGTATCGGTTTAGTATTTGTGCTTGAGATGCAGCTTTCTGGGTGCGTGCTTCAGTTTTTACTCACATTTGGCACTTGGCGAGTGTTAATTTAGGCCTGACTAGGATAGTAAGCGGGACAGGCGTTGTCTGAGCCTCCCCAGATCTGCAGTGTCCTACAGTTTTCCAATGTAAATCTGTGGTGGAATTCCTCCACAATTTGTAACATTCTACAACAACATACTGAGGCATTAAGTGCTACTTTAAAGCAATTCTAAGATGCATTCTATGCGCTTGTCATGTGTACTTAAAGCCTGTCAATCAACATTATGCAAGGATGTTAGACCTCTGCCAAAAGTGTGTCTGATGTGCTCAGCAATTAGAATACAAAGCTTATAAAATGTTTATCATAAAACATTAAGTTTTATCATATAACTCTACCTAAATGTACGGTCAGCAGCTGCTACTGCAAACAACTATACCTCCAAACCTGTTCCTAAAATGACCAGTATCCTACATCAATACACTCTCAGAAAAAAAAAGGTACAAATGCTGTCACTGGGGCAGTACCTTTTCAAAAGGTACACTTTTGTTATGTAAATATTTTCAATATGTAGGTACAAATGTGTACGTTTGGAAAAGATACCACCCCAGTGATAGCATTTGTACCTTTTTTTCTGAGAGTGTTGCAGCAAAAGTGTTTTGTACCTAATAATATTTTTATGTCAGTACATAGTAGTTAAAAGACACCTAATATACTGTAAAAAGTGTGACCGATTTTTTTCTTTCCACCAAAGAATCTGTTTGTGTTTGCTCTTTGCCTTGCAATGAAGGCATAAAGTGACCAGTGACTGTGTCAAGCTGCAAAAAACAGACAAAACATACGACTATATTTCAAGTCTTCTGAAGTCATGTGATAGCTTTGTGCGAGAAACTGACTGAAATCAAATTTGTTATTCACTCAACAGAAAAACCATCTACTTTTTGTATAGGAGAAAAGAAGTCATACCGTTTTGGAACAACATGTAGGTGATTAAATAACAGAATATTGATATTTTTGGGGTGCATTATTCTTTTAATTGATAATTCGGATATTATGTTATGCTGTTATTCCAATCCTGTGTGAGTGTTTTTGCCCATATGGTAATGTGCAGTCATGCAGGGTGGGCAGATTTAGCAGGACTTTTGCCCGTGTCAGTATGTCATTGCTGGTGCAGGTAGCAGATCTTCAGTGTTGTGCAAGCTTTTGTTTGGCTGCGTTCAGCTCTCACACACACTGCAGCCCTCCACACCCCCGGCATAAAAGCAGCCAGCTGCTTCAGTATCACGAGAATCACAATTAGCACCGCTTTCCTCTCTCTAGGCGGCACCTGGAAATGTACTGCCACATACTGCCTTCTTGTGATTATCTATCTTTACAGTTTTTATTATTTCATGTTGAGGTACAGTAGTGAACAGACTCTACAGTATTCAGAATGTACCACACATGATACAATAAATACAGGACATTATTATTTGTCACTACTTATTGCCAATGGAACCATTAATATTAGTTTATGAAAGAAGTATTTTATGCTCACGAAGGTTGCATTTATTTAAATAAAAATACCATAAGAACAGTAATACTGTGTAATATTATTACAATTTTAAATAGGCCTAATTGTTTTTTTTTTTTTTTTTACTTTAATACATTTTAACCCTTAAATTACTGTTTTGCCAATCATTATTACATATTCGGGTCTTTAGCGACCCGGATCTATATCTAACACGGATGGATCTCTACCTGTCGTGATAATATAAAACTCTCCTGATATTAGAGTAACGGTTACAGAAGAATAAAATAAAGCATACTTTGTGACCTTTTGGAGCTTGGAAGGTTCAGTTTGAGATGTTTTATCCCGTCATCACTGTCCTCCTCAGAGCTCATTTCCCAGTGCATTCTGCATCTGCCTCATATTCGCCATCTCAAACATATTCTCAAAACTAGCATGATAGATGATAGTCATCTATCATCCATCATCTTCAGAATCAATATTTTGATCGCTGACAGCTTCTTCACCAGATCCACCATCGAGTGACAGTAATATTTGACTGCGTTCAGTACTTGATCTGCAGTAAATCTCTGAGCCATTTCAAGTTTTGCTGATGGTTCTTCCTATTCTTTTGTTTTCTGCCTGCGGTGACTGTGAGTGAAACGTCACTCCATCATTGTGTGTCAGACATTGCCACCTTGTGGAATAAAGGTGAACTGCACTTATTCAGTCATCAAAGACTCAATTATTGTTGTGCAGAAATAAATATACGTACACTGTTATGCACCTTGGGTCATTAGTAACCCTATACAATTTTTACAAAAATTAATGTGAAAACAAATAATAGAATTCTTTTATAATTGTATTTTTTTATATATATATATATTGTTTATAATGAATTAATTGAGGAATACTAAAACGGTTGATGTCTAACTTTAAAAAACAATTGAGGAGGAGGGTAGTGATTGAATGATATCCTGGGTCACCAAAGACCCGAGGTATGCATTTAAGGGTTAAAATGTACGGTACAGGGAACAACGCTAGACAAAGGAACAATGAAACATGAGGGATATTTATACACAAAGACTAATGATTAACAAGAAACACCTGAGCATGATCAAGACAATGAACCAATAGGCTTGTTCAACTTGGCACTGCACAGACCGATTGGCGGCTGACTTGAAGCAGTGCATGCCAGTTAGAAAATTTGTCCGACTTGAGACAGCGCCTAAGCCATGTCACTGTGACTTAAGCCATCAAAGTACCGCAAGAGTGATACGAGAGCAGACAGCTGACTCCGTTGACACAACTGTTCCACGATTGGCCAGATTCACCACGTGGCAACGGTCACGTGTGTTTCATGTTTATTCTGACTAATTAACAATTCTCACTAATGCTTACAAATCTGTATTTTTATAAAAGTAAAAGCACTTAGCATGGAGTCACAAAGTTATATTGTGTCATGTTTATTGATGTAACCCCTCCTGTTCAAAACGCCTGCTCCATGCAGGACTCAGACCTGGGTCCGCCGGCATGAGAGTCGGACGCTCTAACGAGGAGGCTAGACTAGACACTCTAACACTAGAGGCTGCAACCTCTAGTGTCGTCAGTCGCTAGAGCGTCTCTTGAGATCAGAGGTTTACTCACACAGTGACTACTAGCTGGCCTCCATTACACTCACCCCCCCTAAACCTCTCTCCCATCCAGGTCACAGCACCAATGTAACCCCTCCTGTTTGAACCGCCCACACCAAGCTGGACTCGAACCCTGGTCTGCCGGCATGAGAGTCGGACACCGCAACTACTAGCTGGCCTCCGTTACATTGAAATAAAACAAAAAACAAAGACCCCACTTCAATGCTATTTAAATAGTATAGGCTTATGCTGAACTTGCTGAACCAGTTCACCAAATCAGACTGTTTTCGAAGATGAACAAAAGTCTTACGGGTTTGGAATGATGTGAGGGTGTGTAAACGATGACAGAATTGGATCTATATTGCCACATGATTTAAAACTTTTGACCAGTAGTATATATGGGTAATAAACATTTGACAGTGGGGTGATTGCAATGCATTCTGGGATTACCTTTTCTGTGGAAGCTACATGTGGCCAGCATGGCCAAATATTGTTATCTTAGAAGGGAACATAATGTTGCGTCTTACCTTTTGGAAGAGCCTTCATGTTGGGATTTCGTCAACGTTGCTTTAAAATACTAAGTAAGCCGTTCACTAATTTTGGGACGATTCAAATAGGCTGTATTCTGCTCAATATACCAGTGATTGAAAATGCACAAAAGGATGGTGGTCAGATGGTGTTGCCGCTGACTGCAAACAGCTCTGCCGGCTGGGTGTTCTCACAGTGTTTTCTTTAAAAGCATTCTCCAAAGTGAGAGGGCTGTTTTTATCAGCTGTCTGTCACAGTCAGAGCTGCTGGATGAAGAATGTGGCGGCGCAGGAGAGGAGATGAGCTTTCTCTTAGAAACAACCAACAGGGCCAGTGTTCTGGAAACCAAATGCACAGCACAAGTGTGTATTTAATAGGGCTGGGTATTGACACAATTTTCACGATTCAATTCCGTTTCAATAGCTTGCGATACACCTGTATGACTTTCTTCAGAGCACAAAGGAGGAAATTCAGTTTGAATGTTTCTACTTTTGTATCATACAACTCCATTGGGTTTAAAACAACATTGGACCTCATTAGCCGTGTTTCCACTATCGGGCCAAAAGCGAGCATGCTAGTGCGTGCCAAGGCTAGTCGCGTTTCCAATGTCACTTCCGGGGCTTGATCATTTTTAGCGCATTTTTAGAATGGCATGAGCATAACAAGGCAATGAGTGTCTATTTCACGCTCAGCATTTTTTACCATTTTTTACCAATGCTCCAATCTGATTAAAACGCAGCGCTCATCACTGTCACTTTTTATCCAGCCGACCAATCACAGTGGAGGTGGGGCGGGACAAATACAACACCAACCAACCGCCACATTCTGCTTGTACAACATCAACAGATGAAAAGACATCAACAGGTTAAAACAAGAGCCAGAGCAAATACTTTACATTGTATCAACATTTTTATATAGGATCAATACAGAAGCAAACTCTCTGTGAAATATAACACTTCTGCGAATATTCCGTATCATAGTAAACAAAACAAAACAAAAAAAAAAACACTCCCAAGCGCCCACAGCTAGCTGATGCATTTGTGTAAGAAAAATATCCATATTTAAAACTTTATAAAATAAAATATCTAGCTTCCACCAGATCACCTTCCATATTCAGCTTATGGAAAAAGTGTAGTGCCTCTCGCGTCTGACGACATTGCACACCAGTTACGTTTTTTTTTTTCGATCTGGCGGATGCTAGATAATTTACTTTACAAAGTTTTAATGTGGATCTTTTTCTTACACAAACGCATTTCAGGCCTTTTTTCACCACCCGGAGCCGTGTGGAGCAGTTTTATGATGGATAGATGCACTTTTATGGACTTAAAAAAACGACACAACCATTCACTGCCATTATAAAACTTGGATTGGCCAGGACTTTTTTAATATAACTCAGATTTTATTCGTCTGAAAGAAGTCATACACACCTAGGATGACTTGAGGGTGAGTAAATCATGGGCTAATTTTCATTTTTGGGTGAACTAACCCTTTAACAAGAAGCTTTTTTTCATCTTATATTTAAAATTGGTGACATCATTCATGCGCAGTCTTTAGAAACTTTTTTTCCCCTTTTTGTATTTCAGTTTTACTCTTGTATTTGAAATGGTGGTGCTAATAAATCCATGCTTCAGTTCAACGTTCTTGTGGAAGGAGTTATCTGTCTGCCTAGTTGTAGAAGAGGAACTCTTACGAGAGTAGAATAGTAGTCAACAATGTACAATTCACTCATGAACACAACAACTACGCTTTCACATTTTTTTCATCACTCCCACTGTGCACTTGACAGCAACACTTGAATTCATTAATTATCTCATGCCAGGCTTTCGTTATGTGTGTTCCATCTTCTAAAATAATGGCTTTTTTTTGCCCTTGTTCCAGTTTGGTTTATGTTTCTTGTTTCCAGTACTGTAAAGCCAGTCACACGACAACACCAGATCACCAGACGTGTCATTCTGTACTTTCGTGCTCAAGTTCAATCTGTGAATCTAATCACTATACAGATAAAAATTCATTTGAGCTTGAAATTCTGTGTAAAAAAAACAATTCAACAGTGCAAACATAAGAGGGGCGATATATATTATGCCATTTAAAGCTGTCAAAACATTTTTACTGTAAAAATGTCTAGAAGCAATGTATCCTTAAGCATAGGGTAAGGTCAGAGTACAATAACAACATTTTGGGACAAATATCATTTAATTGAAAATCCTCTGTGTCATGCAAGTGGCCTCCAGAGTTGTACTGGGCGGATGAGTGCACATGCACTTAAAATAATGTGTTTGGATTTTAGGACACTCTGTGGCCCTGTTTACAGCTGGTATTAAGATGCGTTTTGGTTGATCGGATCACAAGTCGACGAAGGAGACACATTCCCGTTTACACCTGGTGTTTTAATCCATCTCTTTTGTCCATTTTCAACCACTTCTGTCCTGATTTCTTCGAGGGGACGGTCTATGGGGCGGGAAAATGTATGTGCTTTTTCAGATCTTTCCATCTAATGGACATAATTTACATATGAACACAACCGGAAATGATGGGAAAACATATGGAGAGCATCAGCTTTAGTTACTGCTCTGACAGCCGCAAGACCAAACTTGGGTCTACAGCCGACAAAGTTTAAATCCCGTCTGGCTAGCGCGCCTCTCATAATGTTCCCACATTAGGTCAGTAGCGGAGAGTAGACGGTCTTTTGTGGCTGTTCGAACACATTTGACCACATGAGCGTTTACACTATGAAACCAATCCGGTCAAATGAGTTTTTGACTACCTCTGGAAGTGGTTCAAAGTGGACAAGCTCAAAAAGTTTTAGACCCCGTTTCCACCTGTATTTAGCATCATCCACTTGTGATCTGATCAACCAAAACACATCTTAATACCAGGTGTAAACAGTGCCTGTGTCATCTGCCCGACCCCCTTTATTTATCTGCATAACTCAGATATTGTAGTACAGCTTTATAGTTGTTGGCGGTCAGCAGTCTGTTATGTTCTGATTATTGTGGGAGATTTCTTAACTAAAGCAACCGCTTCTCCATCGCCGTGTTTTGCAAAATGCTAAATATAAACACTTAGGGTGACGGTTAAGATGAGTGGTGCAACGCTCCTAAAGAAATCCCTTACCTCAGGGATTTTTCCCCCTCGGGGATACTCTTAAGTCAAATCACTTATAGGCTTTCATGCAAGCAGGCACAGCACTTTAAATATCCTTAACTGTAACATTTAAAATTTGCATTAAATAAGGTTGCCAGCCATGGATTCTCACGTCATAAAGGCTTCATATGAACTGCTTCATGAAAGATTACTGAATTTATGTACAAGTGTGCATCAAACGATGATAATACAGATATTGCTTTTAATTGTATTTTCTCCTTGCCAGCAGCACAGGTTTGTGCACAGGCGTGTAGATGTGGTTAATGATGCTGTATGTGCAGCACAGAAGGAGGAGAGCCTGCTTTGGATCAAACCCCCCTTCATTCACACATCTCTTGCTTTCACACGCACACATTCGCTTGCTTGCTTTATCTCTTTATTCTTCACACACATGTGCATACTCAGTGGATTAAAATACAGCATATTCACAGTGCAGTGAATATATTATAGCCTAATTTAATCCACCATTTGCTTCCATATAGAGGCTTGATATTTAACAATACAAGTTTAGAAGTATTAAACCATGTTAAATGGATTATTTTTCAGCACAGTTACAGTATTGTTGTTAACCATCTGTATCTATTGTGCTGCAGTGGTTGAGATTATCTAAAAGGTCTCATTGATAGAATTGATTTTCATTAGTGTAGGTTCCTGAACTGAAAGCCTATCCCTGTATAGCAAATTGGTCAGAGTAACAAAAGGGACATTTTATTCACCCAGAGGTTGTTCTTTCATTTCTCAGGTATGTTTAGTTGAAGTATCATCTCAGATGTTTCTCCTACAATTCCTAAAGACACTAAGAGTATAGAGCTATAAAACAAATGTGGATGGCGTATATTAGTTTATTTGTTGTTGGAAGATTTTGATGAAAAAATGTTTGACTTCATATTGAGATCTCTGACTTGGGAGTTTATTGAGGTCTTCTCCTCAGGAGAAAAATCTGCTAAATTTGAACCGGATCCTGTTCCGGTAAATCCGGTAAAAAAACGGATTTTTGTGTATTTGTTTTTAAACGATCCAGCATCCATACATGGTGACTGTGTGTGAGGGAGACAGAGCGACAGAGCAAAACATGTATTTGGAGGTTATATTTTGCTATTAGCCCTCAATGTATATACACTCACCTAAAGGATTATTAAGAACACCATACTAATACTGTGTTTAGTATTAGTATTCTAAACACAGTATTAGTACTTTCGCCTTCAAAACTGCCTTAATTCTACATGGCATTGATTCAACAAAGGTGCTTAAAGCATTCTTTAGAAATGTTGGCCCATATTGATAGGATAGCATCTTGCAGTTGATGGAGATTTGGGGGATGCACATCCAGGGCACGAAGCTCCCGTTCCACCACATCCCAAAGATGCTCTGTTGGGTTGAGATCTGGTGACTGTGGGGGCCATTTTAGTACAGTGAACTCATTGTCATGTTCAAGAAACCAATTTGAAATGATTCGAGCTTTGTGACATGGTGCATTATCCTGCTGGAAGTAGCCATCAGAGAATGGGTACATGGTGGTCATAAAGGGATGGACATGGTCAAAAACAATGCTCAGGTAGGCTGTGGCATTTAAACGATGCCCAATTGGCACTAAGGGGCCTAAAGTGTACCAAGAAAACATCCCCCACACCATTAGACCACCACCACCAGCCTGCACAGTGGTAACAAGGCATGATGGATCCATGTTCTCATTCTGTTTACGCCAAATTCTGACTCTACCATCTGAATGTCTCAACAGAAATCGAGACTCATCAGACCAGGCAACATTTTTCCAGTCTTCAACTGTCCAATTTTGGTGAGCTCGTGCAAATTGTAGCCTCTTTTTCCTATTTGTAGTGGAGATGAGTGGTACCCGGTGGGGTCTTCTACTGTTGTAGCCCATCCGCCTCAAGGTTGTGCGTGTTGTGGCTTCACAAATGCTTTGCTGCATACCTCGGTTGTAACGAGTGGTTATTTCAGTCAAAGTTGCTCTTCTATCAGCTTGAATCAGTCGGCCCATTCTCCTCTGACCTCTAGCATCAACAAGGCATTTTCGCCCACAGGACTGCCGCATACTGGATGTTTTTCCCTTTTCACACCATTCTTTGTAAACCCTAGAAATGGTTGTG
Organism: Paracanthobrama guichenoti; assembly: GCA_018749465.1. NCBI lineage: Eukaryota > Metazoa > Chordata > Actinopteri > Cypriniformes > Gobionidae > Paracanthobrama > Paracanthobrama guichenoti. The sequence continues at coordinate 22,878,611 of CM031956.1, forward strand.
CGTGAAAATCCCAGTAACTGAGCAGATTGTGAAATACTCAGACCGGCCCATCTGGCACCAACAACCATGCCACGCTCAAAATTGCTTTCCCATTCTGACATTCAGTTTGGAGTTCAGGAGATTGTCTTGACCAGGACCACACCCCTAAATGCGTTGAAGCAACTGCCATGTGATTGGTTGATTAGATAATTGCATTAATGAGAAATTGAACAGGTGTTCCTAATAATCCTTTAGGTGAGTGTATTTTTGACCAATCAGCTCATTGGTTGGTGCTTACTGCTTATTGTTTTATGCGCAGCGAGCAGCAGAAAGTTAAAGGGGACATATTATGCCCCTTTTCACAAGATGTAATATAAATCTCTGGTGTCCCCAGAATGTGTCTGTGAAGTTTCAGCTAAAAATACCCCCGGATAATTTATTATAGCTTGTCAAATTTGCCCCTATTTGGGTTTTGGTATTGACCCATCCTTCAGAAACAACTTTTTTGCAAATCCAGCATTGTACTGAACCTCGTTAGTGAAGCAGTCATGCGTAAAATGATTTGCACAAATATATACAATTTTACAGACATTCTTTGGCACATTTCCTTCAAAAATGAAATTCAACCAAGGTGTCCTCAGTGGCTCGGATGTTGGGAGTCTATGGAGACTCGTATGTTCGTTGGTACATCCAACAACAGGACGTTAGTAATGTTTTTGGCGCAGACAATGTAATACTCTAGCGCTGATACAGCGAGTAAACAGAAATGGCATCTCTGTGCTTCTCACTCAGGGGTGTGTCTATGCTAAAAGGGCAGCTCATCAACAGTCATGGGCGGGGTTTCCCTTCTCTTACGTAGGAGTGGAGGGAAATCTGAAACAGCGCGTTATGAGGGATTGATGATTGATGGGGATTATTAAAAAAAAGTATTGGGTGGATTTTTACCATAATAGGCTGGTTGTTTACACACACTGTGGAAACACATCTGTGTTCAAACATCTTATAAAAGTGAATTTTGCATAATATGTCCCCTTTAAAAAATTACACATCTTCTGAAAGAGTACAGCATCTCCGGATCCAAAAACAAGCCAAGAAGATTAGCATTAACTAGGAGGAGTGGATAGAAGAATGCTTACGCACAATTAAGCTAATGTGATCATCAAACATTTAACATATAAATCAAAACTACCTAATGTTACAGAATGAAATGTCGACCCATGAGAGGTTAACAACTGTGCAAGCTTTAGGGGTATTGGACTCGATCGACTCCTTCTATGGCACTGTTTACACCTGGTATTAAGATGTGTTTTGGTTGATCAGATCACAAGATGATGCTAAATACAGGTGAAAACGGGGTCTAAAATGTTTTGAGCTTGTCCTCTTTCGACCACTTCCAGAGGTAGTCGAAAACGCATTCGACCGGATTGGTTTCATAGTGTAAACGCCCATGTGGTCGAATGCACACGAACAGCCCCTAAAAGACTGTCTACGCTACTGACCTAACACGTGAACATTATGGGAAGCGCATGCTAGCCAGACAGGATTTAAACTTTGTTGGCTGGAGACCCAAGTTTGGTTTGAAGATGAAAAAAGACCAAACATGTTCTCTCACCGTTCCTGATTTCTAACACACACTCACAGTGTTCGGCTGGTCTTGCGGCTGTCAGAGCAGAAACGAAAGCTGATGCTCACCGTATGTTTTCCCATCGTCTCCGTCTGCGTTCATTGTCCATTAGATGGAAAGATCTGAAAAAGCCCATAAATATTCCCGCCCATAGACCCTCCCCTCTAATAAATCAGGACAGAAGTGGTTGAAAGTGGACAAAAGAGACGGATTAAAACACCAGGTGTAAACGGGAATGTGTTTTGATCATCGTTCTGAATCCAATCTGGATGAAGTCTTTGACAAAAACAAGATTTTCTCAGTTTTTTGTTCAGAATGCTGCTTTTTAAATGAAACCCACAAGTGTTGATTAAAAAAAGAATGAATGATGCTAGAATATTTTTTTAAGCAAAGGCTCTGTTCTTGCTTTTGTTCTTTCTTTGTGAAAATGATCAAAAAAATGCCAACTTTTATAGAAAATGCTGGCGATGAGAGTGTTGCATTCATTTAGCTTTTTATGTGCATAACCATTATAATTTTCCACCTGCACATTATCACAAACGCATTCTCTGCAAACCGCTGTATGAACGGAGCCGCACTGGACAGCCACGTCATATAATATGAGAGCCACTCTGAACTGTATAATAGGGTTAATCAGTCCTATGTTAATCATGAGCGGTGTAGTTGAATGAAATGAAGATCCACCGCCACTGCCATGGGTTTGAGCTGTGAGGCTGTTATTAGTTATTAAAAATCTGATGGATGAAGTCATGCCAGGGTTGGACTCATTTGTTCAGTAACACACTGTTGAATATGTTGAAACTAATGGTGTTATGGATAAAACTTATGGACATGGCCAGTCGTAGTGGTAGAGTTGTGACTTACATTGTTTCAAGTGTTTCTGGCATCTGTTATTATTTCTAAACAGTCATTCAGATGCATCGCCACTATTCATGCTCAAAAAAACAGAGATGACATAACCTCCCCCAACACTGGGAAACTCTGCACCCACAAAATGTCCCACAGCAGATTTTGCATGTGTGGCACAGTAAAGCCTGTTTTTGATTCAGGCTGCTCTCTGATGCCATCCAAGTATCCGAAGGCAAGGCCTGCATTAGCACACTCCATCAGCAGTATTTCCCAGGCCTGCCAGCTTCTTTGTGGCAAATCTCACTCCGACAAGTAGGCGATTGGCATGAAACCAGAGGCTAGTGACAACGGGCGTAGTGGAGATGCATTCTGAGGAGCCAAGTCTATTCTTCTGCTTCAAGAACCGGTGCCAAGTAGAGCTCACCTCCCTATCTATAACGCATGTATACTCGCACTACGTGAGGAACGCTGTTCTTCAATTGTTAATTGTCTTCAATGATTTCATGTGTGCCAGCTTGGACTGATTATCTGCCCTCTGGTTGCTCTTGGGGAATTAAAGGATGTTGCAATAGTTGCGTGGTGCTGTAACCAGCACCTGTGTCGTGTGAAGACAGCTCTTCCAGTTCTATCAATCCTGTCACATTCTTGAGGAAACAACAATTTTCTGCCTATGAAAAGCGAACAATCTTCCCCTTCCCCCTGGCTGTGTGTCACAGATGGTGGGAAAACCTTTGTAATGCTAATATAATATCAAACTGTGCAGGGACAGCTTAGCAGCGCATTTCGTGCACCAAGCGCCCTTTTCCATTGAGTGATTTAACTGGAGTTGGATGAAGAAATGGCCACCCTTGGACCCGAATGAAAAGCCAGTGTTGTGAGTGGGTTGTTTCACACAACATAACATGCGAAGGCCTGATTTCCCTCATTGCTAAGTGCAGTTAATTAATGTCAACGCGGGATACGCACCACAATGCGTAATGCGTCAGCCTGACATTTTAAAAACGTTTCTTAAAGGAATACTCTGGGTTCAAAACAAATTAAACTCTCCCGGCAACATCTGTGACACACTATCAATTACCACAGAAAATAATTTTGACTCTTATTTTGTAAAAACAAACAGTATTAAATGCACTTTGGATGGGAAATAATGGAGCAAACCATTTTCAGAGGGTTTAAAAGCAGACATTTTTCAATGAGTTTTGAAAAAGCACTTGTATACAGGGGCTGTGCGATTAATCATAATTCAACAATTATGAAAACAAGTTCATTGATGTGAAACGATGGTTGTGCCGCTGCCCCATTTTGTCCCGCGCACCTTACTTAACTCAGCCAATAAGTGAGTGTTGTAAAATGCAGTCTATTGCTGCTAAACTGCAGGGCGCGCTCGATATTAAACAGTGTTATTAAAAGCGATTTAAGCCGCAAAAGATACACTGTTCTCTAGGCGGCCTCCTGTGCCTCCTGTGCTCCCCGCACTGCGAGCCTCCACTGAATGCGTGTGCACCTCCCTGAACGGACAAGGCATTTATACTAGACGCACTCATTGTGCTATTCTTTGAAACGACTCTGAGTAATTGTCCTCTAAACCACCAGTAATCAGCTGAGAGAAGAAAGTACACACATGACGATGTTTACTTTAGTAAACTTCACCAAAACCACACTACAAAAGAATCGTGTAAAACCCAGTAAACCTTGAGATTATTACTTGAGACATTAGAACAAAATATATGGATATGAGAACATGTATACAACTAAATGAACAATCTCATAAATATTTTCTAATTTCACCAAACATTTTGATTAAACATGGACTTTTATTTTCATTAATAGGGCTTATTTCTGCTATTGTAGACTCATTTTGTAAATGTAAGCAACTAATTTAGACACGCAAACTAGGTGCCGGTGTGTATAAAATAGCCTACACGCAGATGTGCCGAAATGGCATATCCTCGTAAACACAGTCGATTATGTCTTAAGTGAATGTAAACACGGAGAAAAAGCAAGTGTGCAACAGTATATTGGATCCGTGCAGCTCTTAAAGTGACAGCAGCCTAATAAATCTGCTGTAGTTATTGTTAATCAAACAACATAAGACAGAGAGAAAATCACTCACTGACCTTGAATGAATAAACTGTCGTTTTAATAAGGATTAGTCTCATTACTTTATTCCATTTCTGTTGTAGGCTATTACTTGTGTTTTTTGTCGGTTTTGTTTGTCATGGCTACTTTGTTCTTATTGTATTGCTGACTGTTTACTTGTCTTCTGTATCTGTTTTGAGGACTTTTACTTACATTAATTAACCTAGTACTGGTTTTTGCTGAAGTATTGATAATTGTGAGATTTCATTTAAATTTATAGGAAATCATTCACATTTAAAATACCCATATCATGATCATATCACCCACCAATAATCGTGATTATGATTTTTGCCATAATGGAGCAGCCCTACTTATATATTTATGTTTGATGTTTATTGTCAATTCTCCCTTAAAGAAATGCGTTGTTTGTGGTGTAAAGCTGTTCAAATGATCCTTTTAGCGGTTGACGAAAAAACTTTGATTTTTGAGGCCGATGCCGATCAATTTGAAGCCTTCTATTTATCATGTAGTATTATTTATTTAATTAGCTATTCTTAACAACAATGTAGATATTTAAATTAGGATATTGTTATTGATATTGTTTTTTCCGTAAAATGCCTTGACTTCCACTGTGCACACAATTTTTGTTTGTGACCAAAGAAAACTGTAAAAGCTTTGCATTTCCGCATAGTTAAGCCGATTTTGCATGTGTCGATGATTCGGTGGCCTGCTGGAGACAAACTGGCAGAGCCGCCCACATACCAGCAATACCTTTTCTGTTTCTCCTTGTCACTTGTGAAGAGTTCAAAAGATAATGAGGAAAGCCAGGGACGGAGCGCTAGATGTGCGGCGTGGAAAAACGAAAGGTTGTTAGGGCCGTGTCAGCAGCAGCAGGTAAACACTGAGGCGACAGACGTCCTCTGAGCTCCTTCAACTCATGTGCCACATCGCTTTACGATCACTCATGACTTTCACTAACGCGACGCTCGCGTGGAGAGGTACTGCGTCACTCTCTTTTTGTTACTTTTCCTGCTATTTGAATCATAAGGGGGGGCTTTCATATCCTCGCTGGATGAAGCCCATTGCCTGTCAATGTAATAGTGCATGCTGGATTACGGGGTTATTTCCCTGGAGTGCAGATATGAGAGAGCATGTCACTCATCCACTCTCTCCCTCTCTTGCCGTCTCTGGCTCAATCGTTGCCAGGGAGCCTCCTTGCACCAAAATTTCCGAGGCTGCGTTGTGGACCCCGTGCCATGCGGCGAAGAACAAGATGAAATATGCCATTTTGAGAATTGTTGTTATTCCAGTCACACTTCAGATGCAGCAAGCTCCAATAAAATTCCCTCTAATTGGCAGGCTGCAGACAGAGCCTCTTCAGCACACGTGGGGTTTATACTAGGGTTTATTAAAATGCCTCTTTCTTTAATTAGCAACTCTAATATGTGTGTTAATCAGTACAGAGCTCTGATTGAAAGAGCCACAGATTGCAAATGTCAAGATTAAACATTAATTATAGTTTTTTTTTATAAGACATAACACATTTTATTTACCTTTTGTGACAATCAACGGTTTCTTCACCTCTCATTATCTGTGATTCTTCTGAAGTTAGTTTAAATATAGAGTAAGAGTAAGAAGTTAAGCAAAGTGTGAACATTTCATTTTTTATCTAAAATAGCTTATTAATTACTTTATGTAACTGAGACAAAATCGGCCAGTTAAATGTAACAAATCATGTAAAAATGTATATCAAATGTATATGCTTCCATGAGGGGGCGTAATTCTTTGGCAGGGGGGTTCGAAATTCGGCTCAACACTGGCAACCCGTGTTTTCACTGTTATACAGTAGGGGGCGCTCTAACACATCTTCTGAAAGAGTACAAAATATCCAGAACCAAAAACAAGCGAATATACCAGGCCAGTTGAATAAACACAGCCATTATGTTAAGACAGTATCTTTTGGAGGTCTCCTTACAGTATCAAAGGTCAGAAAACACTTTCATGTTCTCATTATATACATTACACATCACCACATTATTCAATGATTCTCAAACGACTCGACAGATGAATCAGTCTCTCTAAATCTCTCCTTTCTGTGAGCCTACTCTGCTCTGATTGGTCAGATGACCCAATTTGTTGTGCTTGGTCTACCGCTTACAATGTGTGTTTCGGAAGCTAACTCCCATCACCATAACTGAACTTCAGCTCCGGAGGCTTCCTAAAGCTCAGTGACTGTACACACTGTAAAGACGGAATCGATGGCGTTGATTTTATCGTATCAATCCGAGCGCGAGTCAGATGATGAAACACTGGAAGAGCTAGTTATTCAACGAGCAGGACGTTTCTCAGTGATACGCTACTCAGAGGAACATTATGGGATGTTACAGCTGTAATTCCTCAACAAGTGTGTGTCCATCAACAAACCCATGTGTGTGTTTCTCATTTACTGCGGTGCACATACAGGAACTGTATCAATAACAGTGCATACGTTAGCGGAGCACTAACACCAATGACTGATGTAATGTTAAAGTTTGTAAAACAAATCTGGCTCCATGCTTTATCTTTACTCAAAGTAGTAAGAACGACAGACGATCTGCATTAATAGACTGTTTTAGGTGATAGTGGCCCACAGATGATGAGCAGGAAACTTACACAATATAAAACATAAAACTACGTATTTTGAACACCTGGTAGACAATATATACATCAATAATTATTCATACTTGCAGGTTATGATTCTGAGGAGCTGGTCTAAAGTATTGACCCATCTTTCAAGAGCAAGCGTTCTGCGAATCCCACGTTGAACTCAGATTTGAGAAGCAGTCGTCAGTAAAATGACGTGTTTGAGGGTCAAGATGTTTGCAGACAACAAAGGCGGTCACTACGCAAACATCTTTTCTAGTGACATAGAACCGTAATGCAGTGAGATTCGAATTGTAGACGACTCGTTTAGGCGGTTCAGAGTCGATTTTTTCATTTGGGAGACAATAAATGTATTTATGGTGCACTTTCGATCCAGTAGTAGTTAGTTGAGGGACAATCAGTCTTATTTTTCTGTATCAAATAAGGCCAATGTATGTTTTTATGTAACTGACTTAAAAGTTATGAACAGTCTTAAATAATTTGATGACTAACGGAGCGGTTTATGCTACTGGGCCTAGAAGGAGCGGATAGAAGCATAAAGTGATCACCAACAATAAACCGCATGTAAATCAAAACTGCCTAATGTTACTAAATGAAATGCTGACCCAGGACGAGCTACAGGACTGTGAAGCTTTGGGGGTGTTGATGGACTTGACATCTACTTCATCTGTGCTTTGATCATCGTTCTGAATCGATTCGATTCGACTGAATTAGATTTTCTCAGCTTTCTTTTTGAAAGTACCCACATTCATTCTTTTGATATATTGTATGTTTAGATATTCATACAACACAACATTCTGGGGGCCATGAACATTTTGTGAATATGATCAAAAATCCTGGCAACCTAAAAATAAAACGCTGGCAGGGGAAGAGTTAATGGCACAAATATTTAATGAGAACTCTATTGCACCCTTGAGTACTGAGGTTTGTTATCACCACAGCAACTCATGAATACGTGTTAATATGTAAAATGTTGGCCAAGCATTCGTGTCTGCGTACTGTGTATTTCTGGCCAAAGACAGCAGGTCCCAGAAATTGCTTCAATTTCTCCTCTTCCTTCTATTTAATCGCTTTCTGTTCTGAAGTGGTGTAGATTCTAAAACGCTTTGAGCAATAGAGCAGCTAAAAGATAAAAGGTGAAGACTGACCAAGGTAGGAGAAGAATGTACTTCTGGACCATAATGCACCAGTTGAGCAGATACATAACAAAAGGCTGAATTAGTCAAGGCTTCTGTCAGATCAAAAGTCACTGGAGGAAAAAGCACCAGACTAATGAAGATCCTTTGTCTCTTGAGACAAGATGATAGATTCGAGTCTCAGGCCACATCCTGATGTACAATTATGAACAGACCTGATTTTTTTTTCAGAGCAGATTTCATCACTGTCAGACCTGGCACGTGGCACATCTGAAACAAGGAAACTCCCTGGAGAACATGAATGTTAGCTGAGCAAAACAATGATTGTTTTGTTTAGTTGCACCCATTGCTCTTAACTAATGTGGACAGGCAGATACCTCCTCGTATTGAGAGCGATGACCCGACTGCAATGCCAGTTTGACGGTCAGACACGATTTCACACCCTCAGTCCTGAATGCTGATGTCCAGTCTGTCTGATTCATGTGAGCCTAATTACCAGGGCTTGCAGTGGATAAAATAAAGTGATGGTACTCCCTCTTGGGGTGAGGGTTGTCAAATCAGCTTAGGTTCTCAAACGTTGTTCAGATAACATAATATTCTGAGTCTCTGTTGAACAAACGTAATCTCTTTCTTTCAACTCTTCACGTCGCAATTGTCTTCGCGTTCAGCTTTTGCTGGAGGAAAACTGTGATGTGATGAGGGGTGAACCATAGACTGTATGAAACTATGGATGTGACGTCATCCGTAGGTTTACGAAGAGCATTTTTGAAACCCTAAGCGGGCAGAGCCAGCTGTCGCCATCTTGGCAGCACGTCACTCCCGGAAAACCTCAAATGGGCAAAGAAGCGGGATGTGAGTGCCGCATCGACATGACATCCTCATTAAACCCGTCTTCGGCGTGACGACTCCAATCTTTCGAATAATCTTACGAATATCTATTTACCTAATATGACTTAAGACCTGCAATGTTGCCAGAATTATAATCATACACTGTTTGTTCGTCAGCCAGAGGAGAACTGGCACCCCGACTGAGCCTGGTTTCTCCCAAGGCTTTTTTCTCCATTCTGGCTGAAGGAGTTTTGGTTCCTTGCCACCGTTGCCTCTGGCTTTTGGCTTGCTCAGTTGGGGACACCTAAATCTCATCTATATTACCGATCTGCCCGCATTGACACTATATGATACTTGAAATTAGCTGAATAACATCACCGTTTCACCAGAACGGCTGTACAAATTCTGTTGCATTATTTTCCTGTTAACAATGTGAAGCTGCTTTGAAACAATTGGACTTGTTAAAAGCGCTATATAAATAAAGGTGACTTGAATTGAGTGGAACTGAGGTGCCTGGTTGCTGAAACCAACAGCGTCAATCCACCTGTCACTCAGGTGGCCACGCCCTTAAGTTGTCATTAAGGGCAAAATTAGCCGTATAGACCAAATCCACTTTTTGTACTAGGCTGTAAACATATTATATCCTGCTGTAAAGCTGGACATTTTAACATGGGAGATATATGGGATAGGGGGGTCTCTAGCGGCTAGTCGATGAATTGCAATTTAAGTCACTCAATCCGTTAGATTCAAGAGAGAGACCGGAAGGCTGCCGCTTGGGGTGAATACAGCGGAAACCGGACACCCCTGGTACCGGTGTCATGACAAATCGGGTCCTCCTTCGAAATCGGGTCTCCATAAACTATTTGTCATTACACCGGCAAATATGAGAAGTGCCGTTACACTAGAAAAAGTGAGGGTACACTACAGCTTAAAATATAGAAGTGCCTACCGGCCCACGGCAAGCACTGCTAATTACTATAATGAGTTATTGTATAATCTTTGCCAACAGCAGTCTGTTTGGCTAACAGCTTGGCTTCAAAAATGTTTCCCTCAAAGAGTGTTTAAAACCACGCTTTTACATTTAACCAAGAGTAATGCTTGCCTTTGTAAAACTGACTGCCAAGATGCTAGGGGATTCTGGAATAGTAATGCAGTCCGGAGTATGTGTTAGCATGATGCTAGGCTAGGTCTCTTACTGACCCATGTCAACAGGGCCGTCTGTGATATTCGGCTCTCTAGATATGGTTCACAGTTGTTGTTTTATTAAGTATGTGGGATTTTTCATCCACCAGATTACAAGCTAAAGTTAATTTTACTTTAAAAGGTACAAATGGTGCAGGAAGAGTTACGTGCAATAGCAGTAGTGAGGGTTGCATGATTATTCAAAATGAAAACGAAAATATGATATCGCTTGTAAATTAAGAAATTAAGATATTAGTATTACACTAATACTAATATTACTAATAATTTTAGTATAATTAGTAAATAAATAATATACTATTTATCAGCTGTTGTTTTTTGTCCTTGAAATGTTGCAATAGTAATATTTATTATTTAGTTTTTATTATATAATTAGTTAATAATAATTATTATTATTATTATTATTCAGGGCAAAGCAAGTTTATTTATATAGCACATACACACACAGTGGTAATTCAAAGTGATTTACATACAGTTTATTCATTATGAATAGTAATCATAAAAATGTTTTAAAAATACAATAAAAAGAAGTAAAATTGAAAAAAAGAATACATAAAAATAATTGTAATAAAACAGTACAGTGCGATCAGTACTACATTATTATTCAGGACAAGGCAAGTTTATTTATATAGCACATTTCTTACACAATGTTAATTCAAAGTGCTTTACATAAAAATATAAAAAATATAGTAATCATAAAAGGTATAAAAATACAACAAAAAGTAAAATTGAAGAAAACAAATGAAATAAAGGTAATATGAGAAAAGGGGTTTAAATAAAACAGTACAGTGTGATCAGTACATTATTATTATTATTATTTTGTAGCCATATTGATATATAATCACAATATTTGGTCTAAATTTTAGAGCCCTAAAAACAATCAACCAGGATTTTTTTAAACAATTAGATTTTTTCCTCAGATCACTACAGTAGGTAGTAGTGATACTCGACTCGAGCAAACGCACCTAATAAAAGCGTTGTTACTCAGCAGCTGATGTGTAAAAGGGTGAACAGAAAAAATGGCAGCAAAACAATATTGATGACACTGAGCAATAGCGTGTCAAAGTAATGTTGTGTGACACGTTGTGGACATTGACTGAAGGCCTGCAGGATTGATCTCTGTGGTTGAATTGCCCCCATTACTTTGTTACATACATCCTTCATACGTTCATTTACACTCCCTCAAACATTCATGCATGATAATTGCATTCCAGGCAACTGACCTTTTTATCACAAGGATGTTGTAACCGTAAGATATCATGAAAGATTCGGATCTACTTGCTGCACTAGCTGTCAATAATCTTTCTGGCTAGGGTTTTTGTCAATTAGTACATTTGTCGCTACAGCGGTTCGTCTCCAGGCCTGTATGACCAATGTGCCGGGGCTCCATTAAGTAAATACAGCAGGACTCGGCTCATTAAGTCTGTGACTGCAGTCCTCTGGGATAGTGGCAGCTTCGGCTATATGACCTTTAGACACCTAATCAACTTTTAACACCTCGCTGGATCTCCTCAGCAGAGAGACAGAGAGGAAGATGACCAATTGCCTGAAATCACCCAATCTGCTCGATACGAGTGCGCCGGCCCCCGAGGTGTCACTTCAGTGAGAAAAATCTGTTGAGCAGCAATCTCTGTGAAGCAGGAGGCTTTTTATAGGAGATGGGAAGAACAATCTGATCTGCACAACAACTAAACAGACAAATAAAGATCTGGGAACTTGCACGATTTATCATTTCCGTACAAACTGTACAGGGTCAGTTCGTCAGTTGCGTTCAGTGTCACGTCTCAACCTATTGATAGTACATGCGTCAGTTTCTTTACCTCTCTTTAATTGCTTGTCAGAATCTTTCAACAGTGTTTCTCAATAATGTCCACAATTAGAATTTGCGTCAGAAAGTTGCTTTAGATCGCAAACTTCTTAAACTTTAAATGTCATTATTGTGTTATAAAATAATAGCTGTTTTATTTTCATGACACTTAAGGCACCGAAATTGCATTACTGCAATAGGTCTGGATGTTTTACCTTTTTTTAATACTTGTCTTCAATGATATCTACACTGTCGAAAAAAAATGTACAGTAAAAAAAAATGTACAGTAAAAAAAAAAAAAAACGGCAGCTGCGGTTGCTGTAACTTTACCGTAAAAAAATACGGTAGCAACATTTTAGGTTTTGCAGATTTAAATTTACAGTAAATAACCGTATTTCATTACCTGAAATAATGTTAAATTACCAACCTATTGAAATACTAACATCTGTTATGTACCTTTGATATACACTGACAACCACCAATCACAGAGGAGATGCGAGTCACATGACGAATCAAAGCTTTGAGGAGGACAATAAACATATCAGTCACACAAACACTAAACACCGTCATGGTAAAAATGCAATAAACGTTAATTTAACAACATTAAATGTAACATAAAACCCTAATGTGCATAACTGATTTTAACGAAAATACGTCAAATGTGAAGTGTCACGCAGGGAATTCTGGGAATGCCAATTTACGGGTTTTCACTGTAAATTACTCAATGACTCCAAAAACTGTAAATTTAATGGTATTTTACTGTAAAATTACATTCAATGTAAGCGTAGGTCTATTACAGTTATTCACCGTATATACAGAACTTTCTGCTAACCAGTTTTAACCGTAGCATTTTACAGTCTTTTACCGTTAAAATCACGATAATTTTTTATAGTCTCTCAGTACAGATAATAATACAGTATTTTAGTTTAACCCATAGCCAGTCCCACTTGCATAATATGGAAAATAATGGGACATTTTATTGCCCTTTAGTACTCAAAACACATAAGCAGTTGGTTTTATTGCGCTTCTGAGGAACAATGGACTAATTCACATGTGCTAAATCATATGAAGTGTTTTAAGACGCATATTATGGAGTGAGATGCTGAAAGCTCCTCTCTAAAGCAGCGAATGTCAGCAGAGTAATAATGAGAGGTGTATGAGAACAGATGGTTAATTCAACCCTTCCCGTCCGTCCGCCTGCCTCCAGCTCTCAGATCAACAGCACACAACATTCACAGCTTTGACTCAGTGGTGATTTGTCTGTGAAACACAACAAGAGGTTTTTCTGTTCAGACATTAATATTTATTTATTATCTTTTTGGAATAGATGCTCTAGTGTAGGGGTGGGCGATATGATCAAAATCTGACAATACAAGTAATGTTATTTCACTATAACAATATATATCACAATAAAGCAATTTTTACTGGAAATAAGGTTGTCAAGCTTACTGAAGACAAGTAAAAATTCAATAATAACATGAGAACAAAGGATCTAAACTAAAGGGATAGTTCACTCAAAAATGTATATTCTGTCATCATTTACTCACCATCAAGTTGTTCCAAACCTGTATGAGTTTCTTTCTTCTGTTTAACACAAAAGAAGATATTTTGAAGAATGTTTGTAACAAAGCAGATAGAGCAACCATTGACTACCATAGTATTTTTCCCCTACTATGGTGGTCAATGGTTGCTCTATCTGCTGCTTGAACAGGACAAATTAATACAATACTTTTTTTTTAGGTAGATCCAACAGAAGTAAGAAATACGACAGAAGTTAAATTAATTAACTTTAACCCTCTGGGCCTAAATCAACTTTCCCTTAAGCTTCTGATATATAAAAGATCATCGTAATATAAGAATATCCTGTACGTTTCAGAGCTGAAAACTTCCTGTTAGTCAAAGAAAAGCTTTTATTGACACCAGGCCCAGCAAACGCTCCATCTCAGAATATGCCAGGCTGTGATGTCAGAGTGTGGTGAGACGCCGCCTCAACAGAAGAAGAACGCCTGATTCTGTAGCCCCGCCCACCGACTCGTGCCACTGACATGACATAGGCCTACCTGGAGCTAAACCGGATCGAACTTGTAAGCAATAAACATGCCGCATAAGCTTAATTCGGATTCCAATATTATGAATGCATGAACTTTAATGACTATCCAGCTCACGTGGGGAAGATATTGCGCGTTTGTTCCTTCACCACGGATTTGTTTGTAAAAAAGAGACTGGATTTGCAGACAGGATGAGGTTACATGAATGAATGAAGCAACACACTAATGTGAGTAAAAATGTTATATGTGATAGTATTGCATTGTTACATATCATTTGACATCTATTGATTATGTGTACTGTCTAACAGAACATACCTTAGCACGCTGTCAAATGCTGGAGAATCCTTTATTTGTGGTGTTGTTGGTTCATTGCGATTCAGGATCAGACTCGGACATGTATGGGCCAGGGCTCGCAAAGCCGAACGTCCCGGGGCTGTGTGTGTGTGTGTGTGTGAGTGTGTGTGTGTGTGTGTGTGTGTGTGTGTGTGGTTCATGGTTATATCCACCGATTGGGCGGGCCAAGTAAAAAAAAAAAAAAAACATTCCAATTAATCACGGGTGGATGAGAGATAAATCATTGTGTTTGTTTGATAAAGATATTTTGCGAGCCCTGTGGGCGATTCATTCCAGTTGCCATTTCCCACACGCTTTCAAAACAATTCCCACATGTACTGACAGGGGAGCAGAAGCTCATTAAATATGTAAATCTTATCCAGTCATAGCAGTGGGCGTTTACTTCCAAGTCTTCAGTGCGGCACGCCCCTTAAAAAAAAAGTGTTCCAGGAGAGAGCCTCAAAACCAGTGTAGAAAATAGCCTATTACTTATTCATTATGATGTTTTTGAATGTAAAAACCTGAGGTTTTTACATTCAAACCATTAGTTGACCTCAGACAACAGTATAAAAAAATAAAAAATGCCAGTTCATGACACCTTTAACCATACTTATAGCGTCCTCTCAGCCTCGACTTCAAACATACTGCTGTTCTAGTCAATGCAGTGGCGTAGCAAGTCAGTCCCGGGCCCATATGCAAAAATTGTACGGGCCTGTCTACTTTTTTGTGAATGTCTTTATCTCACAACTTATGTATACAGAAAATATTGCACCTCACTGAAACAAGCGTGCCACACGGGTCCTGAAAAGTGAAGCCAAAGCATCTTAATCGCCCCCCAGGTGGCTGGTCCCAGTATAGGTCATAAACCCCCTCCTCTCCATGTAATGTAATGGGACATGAACAAACGAAACAAATCAAATTACACTTCAAAAATGTTTTTTTCCAAAGATGGTCTATGTCATTTTTGGCAGTTTTTATCATGCTGATGTAAGTTCAAGTGTTCGTTTTATTAAATACATTTGTTTTTAGTTAGTTATTTGATGCTATGAAAATGAGGTGTGACATCATGATTGACAGCTTCTCTGAGTGAAGTGGTCACTGAGGCACCAACGAACATTTTCGGGAACTTCGGGAAGAGATTGGAGCTTTAACTTTAATTTCTACATTTCCATAACTGTTTATTTCACAGGGGCGTGTGATTGATTAAGTGAGAGTGTGGGCAGGACCTTGATATCGTGGCTCCACTTAATGCTGACTACTGCGCAGACTCGGGACCCAAGATGTCAGCACCACATCTTTTTTGCACTGATCAAAGCTTTATATCATTTATCCCACACAGCCTCTTTTTCATCATGTCAAATTACATTTATGCATTTGGCAGATGCTTTTAACTTACATTGCATTCAAGGTACACATTTTTACATTTTGTCCGTTGCTTTCCCTGGGAATCAAACCCATGACCTTGGCATTGCTAACACCACGCTCTTATTGTTTGAGCTACAGGAAAGCTATGCTACACTCTAAAAAATGCTGGGTTAAAAACACGATTAGGTTGTTTTAAGCAAACATTTAACCCAACCGCTGGGTTAAAACAACCCAATTGCTGGGTTTGTCCATTTTCAACCCAATTTGGGTTGTTTTTAACCCAGCATTTTTAAGAGCGTAGTATCATCTACCCTGACTGAGGTCCAATAACGGCTGTAAGGAAAGAGACCTCAGTCTCAGTCAATATTAGGCCAGCCACTACAGTACTGGGTACTGGGGCAAAGCTGCATTCAACACATTACCGGAGAGAGGTTTACTCTTAAATGCATAAGCCGGAGATATTCAGTACAATCAACATCCGTAAGCTGACATTTAATTCAACAGGAGCATAATAGCTCAATTGTTTCTTTCCCTCTCAAATGCTTCTGGCAGTTTCTGCTGCCAACTAACCACAGTCCAAACGTTAATGCAGGCTCGCTTTTTTTAGAGAGAGAGAGATTTGACTATCTTTCTTTAAGGACAAATTAGCTCTGTTCCACTATGTATGAGCTCCTACCTAACCAGTGTTTTAAGGCATCAAGGCATGATCCTGAAATGAAGGGTCTTCCAGAAGGAAGGCATCAACATTAGGGCCAAAATCAAAGGCAGCTAAGGCTTTAATGTGTAAACCTACCATGAACTCTGAGGCTGTTCAGTGATGATATATGCTGTCATAGAAGCTACAAGTCAGTGTGATTTAAAGTTCAGAAAAATAACTACATTACCCATAATTCTGAGGAGAGATTGACCAATCAGAAAAGTCACTTGCTGCATTCCAATTCGCATACTATCCATCAAATTTGAATTAGTGTGTCCCAAATGCTGAAATGAGTATCCCAAAGGTACCCTGATGGTCCTTTTCTGGTAGAAATTCTGATATTAACTAATATTAATATGAACCCGTTGCACTTTGAAGGAGAATTCAGTTCAGAAACACAAATAAAAAGTGCTAAAAGACTGGGCATGCCGGATGTGCGAGACAAAACACGAGGAGACTTTTCAGCATTAAAAAAGACTTGACTTGACCATGATTGACTGATCAACATGTTACTTCTTTTGTCTCCAATATGTTAGTCAGAATCATTGAGTATAACTTTAAATTAAGTGAAATACGAATAGGAAAGACTACATTACAGTGAAAATAGTACATACGTCTAGGCCTAGGGCATGGTAGAAGTAGGCGAATTGGGACGTACCAACTGTTACCGTTGATTGAGACCCATGTTAATAGATCTGAAAAGTGTCTGGTAACGTAATACTTTCCCAACACCATCAATCTTCAAATATATTGCATTTTATTAGTGCTGTCAAATTGATTAATAGCGATTAATTGCATCTAACATAAAAGAGAAAAGATAATATAAACTGAGTTTATAATATATGTGTGTGCACTAAATATTGATGGAAATAAATGTCGTAATGTTATTTCCATCAAGAGGTGCGTCAATTTTTGGCCAGCACTCTGTAAAGTCTCCTCCAGGGCATCCCAAAGACTTTCCATGGATTTAAGCTCTGGACTCAGAGGTGCCGATTCATGTGAGAAAATGATCCTTCATGCTCCGTCCCAACCATTCTTTCACAGTGTGAGTCTAATGAATCTTGACATTGTCGTCCTGGAATATATAAATATGTCTTCATTATTGCTGGGAATCTAAAAAATTATAGCATTTTCCCTCGTAATTTTTTGGAGTTTTTAATATTTTGATATTGTATTAATTTCAGTTCCTCTCCAAATTAATGTAGAAACAATTTAAAGACAGCATATTTTAAATATGTGTTGTAATGGCATCTTTTTATGAATGCAGGCCAGTGTCACTGATACTAATGTCTCTATGAAACATTAATGACATTACATTACAGTATAAATGAAAGCTACCAATTTCAACGTTTATTAGGCTTTAAAAAAACAACTTTTAATTTAAGTGAACTTAAAACAATCTTTACATAGACCCATTATAATAAATGTTATATTTACCTGTGGCCTTCCCTGTTAGACATATACAGAAATGTAACGCTATCAAACACCTTTCTTATGTGCATAAATAATAAATCAAATATAGATTATTCATCATTAAAGCTACACTTTTCTCTCTTCCCTTTGTTCTGTGATGAACATTAATGACAGACATCATTAGTGCTGCTGTCACTTTAAGATCGGCGGCTGCCGAACATGACGCGCTGTCACGCGCATCTCATTTTCTCAAGTTCATTTAAGACGTTATTTAACTCATTTAAGACTCCTATTATGAGGATACTCGACAAAACTGGCATTTTGGCAACATTCTCTGTGTTGTTGTTATTGTTTGTTCAAGAGCAAAAGAGAACTCGATGTGTGCATGAGACTGGGGCAAATCTGTCTGTGAGTCGAGTGTGTGTGTGTGTGTGTGTGTGTGTGTGTGTGTGTGTGTGTCTTAGGTGGTGAATCAGTATATGGTGTAACGTACATGAATGTGGCGACTCCCTGATCAGTGCCCTGACTACTGAACTAGGGATCTGATTGAGCCGCAGCCACACAGACAGGACACACAGCGCATTCTCTTCTGTCTTTCTGTGTGTGTGTGTGTGTGTGTGTGTCTGTGTCTGTGTGTGTGAGTGTGTGTGTGTCTTAGGTGGTGAATCAGTATATGGTGTAACGTGACATGAATGTGGCGACTCCCTGATCAGTGCCCTGACTACTGAACTAGGGATCTGATTGAGCCGCAGCCACACAGACAGGACACACAGCGCATTCTCTTCTGTCTTTCTGTGTGTGTGTGTGTGTGTGTGTGTGTGTGTGTGTGTGTGTGTGTGTGTGTGTGTGTGTGTGTGTGTGTGTGTGTGTGTGTGTGTGTGTGTGTGTGTGTGTGTGTGTGTGTGTGTGTGTGTGTGTGTGTGTGTGTGTCTTAGGTGGTGAATCAGTATATGGTGTAACGTACATGAATGTGGCGACTCCCTGATCAGTGCCCTGACTACTGAACTAGGGATCTGATTGAGCCGCAGCCACACAGACAGGACACACAGCGCATTCATTCTCTTCTGTCTGTCTGTGTGTGTGTGTGTGTGTGTGTGTGTGTGTGTGTGTGTGTGTGTGTGTGTGTGTGTGTGTGTGTGTGTGTGTGTCTGTGTGTCTGTGTGTGTGTGTGTGTGTGTCTTAGGTGGTGAATCAGTATATGGTGTAACACACATGAATGTGGCGACTCCCTGATCGGTGCCCTGACTACTGAACTAGGGATCTGATTGAGCCGCAGCCACACAGACAGGACACACAGCGCATTCTCTTCTGTCTTTCTGTGTGTGTGTGTGTGTGTGTGTGTGTGTGTGTGTGTGTGTGTGTGTGTGTGTGTGTGTGTGAGTGTGTGTGTGTCTTAGGTGGTGAATCAGTATATGGTGTAACGTACATGAATGTGGCGACTCTCTGATCAGTGCCCTGACTACTGAACTAGGGATCTGATTGAGCCGCAGCCTCACAGACAGGACACACAGCGCATTCTCTTCTGTCTTTCTGTGTGTGTGTTTGTGTGTGTGTGTGTGTGTGTGTGTGTGTGTGTGTGTGTGTGTGTGTGTGTGTGAGTATGTGTGTGTCTTAGGTGGTGAATCAGTATATGGTGTAACGTACATGAATGTGGCGACTCTCTGATCAGTGCCCTGACTACTGAACTAGGGATCTGATTGAGCCGCAGCCTCACAGACAGGACACAGCGCATTCTCTTCTGTCTTTCTGTGTGTGTGTGTGTGTGTGTGTGTGTCTGTGTCTGTGTGTGTGAGTGTGTGTGTCTTAGGTGGTGAATCAGTATATGGTGTAACGTGACATGAATGTGGCGACTCCTGATCAGTGCCCTGACTACTGAACTAGGGATCTGATTGAGCCGCAGCCACACAGACAGGACACACAGCGCATTCTCTTCTGTCTTTCTGTGTGTGTGTGTGTGTGTGTGTGTGTGTGTGTGTGTGTGTGTGTGTGTGTGTGTGAGTGTGTGTGTGTCTTAGGTGGTGAATCAGTATATGGTGTAACGTACATGAATGTGGCGACTCCCTGATCAGTGTCCTGACTACTGAACTAGGGATCTGATTGAGCCGCAGCCTCACAGACAGGACACAGCGCATTCTCTTCTGTCTTTCTGTGTGTGTGTGTGTGTGTGTGTGTGTGTCTGTGTCTGTGTGTGTGAGTGTGTGTGTGTCTTAGGTGGTGAATCAGTATATGGTGTAACGTACATGAATGTGGCGACTCCCTGATCAGTGCCCTGACTACTGAACTAGGGATCTGATTGAGCCGCAGCCACACAGACAGGACACACAGCGCATTCTCTTCTGTCTTTCTGTGTGTGTGTGTGTGTGTGTGTGTGTGTGTGTGTGTGTGTGTGTGTGTGTGTCTGTGTGTGTGTGTGAGTGTGTGTGTGTCTTAGGTGGTGAATCAGTATATGGTGTAACGTACATGAATGTGGCGACTCCCTGATCAGTGTCCTGACTACTGAACTAGGGATCTGATTGAGCCGCAGCCTCACAGACAGGACACACAGCGCATTCTCTTCTGTCTTTCTGTGTGTGTGTGTGTGTGTGTGTGTGTGTGTGTGTGTGTGTGTGTGTGTGTGTGTGTGAGTATGTGTGTGTCTTAGGTGGTGAATCAGTATATGGTGTAACGTACATGAATGTGGCAACTCTCTGATCAGTGCCCTGACTACTGAACTAGGGATCTGATTGAGCCGCAGCCTCACAGACAGGACACTGACACACAGCACGTTCTCTTTGTCTTGTCGCGCTTGAATGGTTTAAAAGCATTTACATGAATAAGAGCGTGATCACATAATGTAACGCTCGGTAAAAATGGATATAAAAACGAACGCTGCATTAATTGCGTTAAATATTTTTAATGCGTTAAACTGAAAAAAGGAATCGCCTGCATTAACCAATAATTTGCACAGCACTAGTCTTCATACATGGTTGTTTAAAGGAGCATGAACTGCTATTATAATGTTATATATTGTTTTATAATGTTTCCTGTGGTGCACTTATACTTTTAATATGACTTTTACATCGAAAATTGTCATAATTTAGAAATAAAAGTAATTTTTTCCTTTTGACTTCAGTGTTAACGCCCACTGCTGCGATTGGCTGCTGTGAGACTTCAGTGTAAACGCCCACTGCTGTGATTGGCTGCTGTTAGACTTCAGTGTAAACACCCACTGCTGTGATTGGCTGCTGTGAGACTTAAGTTTAAACATCCACTGTTGTGATTGGCTGACATCTTTGCATATGAAATAGCTGCGCCGAAATTGCGACTGATTTACCAAAGAATCCAGAGGGAAATGTACCAAATACAAATAAATAATGCTCTTCTCTCCTCATCATCTCACTAACATGCCATTGGGCGGGGCCAAAGCTGCAATGATGAAGTAGGCGTTGATTTGTAGAGGCGGTTTTTCACCGGATAGGCACATTCCACAATGAGTCGTTCTCTGAGCTTGGTTAAAATAAAAGCTGTTTTTGGACTAACGAGGAAGTTTTCAGTTCTGAAACTGACAGAATATTCTTATAATATGATGACCTCTTATAAGTCAAAAGCTCAAGGAAATTTTGATTCCTCAGTTCATGACCCCTTTAAGAAATGAAAAGCTACACACTCCATCAGTTAGGGTTAGAAGAACCGTTGCCAAAAATATAACATGCTAGAAACATAATAACCACTGCAATAGTGATCCAGTCATGGACTCTTACGCCCGGTTTCACAGACAAGGGTTAAGCTAGTCCTAGACTAAAATGCATGTTTGTTTTAACTGAACTTGTACTGATGTATCTTAAAATATGTAAGTGTCATTGTTTTGTCTCAAGATGCACGCCACAGTAATGGTGTTTTTCTAGTGTACATTTATAAAAGCTACTTAAATGTCCTAATTGAACTAAGGCCTAATCCTGGTTTAGGCTAAGCCCTGTCTGTGAAACCGTGTCTATTTAAATCTGAACAACTGCTTTTTTTTTTTCTTTTTTGGGGGGGGCTTGGCAGTGGGCAGTTTATATAATATATATATAAATTTAATAATATATATACACACACACACATATATATAAACACAAACTTTTATGTTAGATGCGATTAATTGATTTGACAGCACTACATTTTATACTTGCAATCACTAACTTAAAGTGAATAGTTATAGTTTAATATTGAACTTCTGTTTTTGATTCGTTTACGTCATTCACAATGCTTTGTGTGGTGATTAGTTGATTAGTCTTTTTCTCTGAATGTACTGATTCATTTCAGAGCTTGTTTGTTCGGTTCAAGATCTCTTGACATCACAGGCCAAGTTGTTTCCTATGTAGTGCGTTTTAAATCAGTCACCCATGTTCAGTATGGTTAGAATGCGGCCTGTGTAGGCTTAGTCCAGATCTCTATGATCTTTTACACCACTTACACACTTATATGCCCTGTTTCTTTCTGTACTTGTATGCAGTTAGAAATTACACAGTCATTCTGCACCATACATTACTGTTACTCCACTTATCTTCATTTCAGTCACAGCTAGAAGTTGATTTATTTCACCCGGTTCCTTTTGCCTGAAGTGAAAAATCGTGACGGCTTGAAGTAATTACCATAAACAAATATGTTGAGCGCTATATATACATACAAAGTTTCCAGGGGTTAACAACTGTAGTATAGGTGTTAAATTGAGCCTAAAATAGTAGATTGTTGCATGCAGTTGCCGTGGTGATGGAAGCTCTGGTTCTTTACTTACGTCTTGCCTTGCAGCTTTCCAGTTCAAACAATTATTTTAAAAGAGAGAAATCATTACCCCTTGATCTGTTTCAGATGTGTGGCTATAACAGAAATTATTTATGGTGAATTGTTTACAATTCAAAGGAATTGTTCACCCAGAAGAACTCTACAGTGTCATTACACTGTCATTATTTACTCACCCTCATGTCATTCAAACTTCATATCATTCAAACTTCATTGTGTTTCTTTATGTACTGTAGGTAGTAGCGATGTAATGAAGCCCCACACAAGCAGGACAGACTCCCATTGATGGACAGGAAACAGGCCCGTATCATCTTACAGGCTTTGGGCTCAACAGAAACCAGCGAACTGGACCAGTCGGGTAAGAAAATCAACCTTGGTATTTCTTCTTTATAATTTCATGTTACTTTGATATTTGATTATAGGAACACATGGTTTGATTAGGTCCATATTGCAACCACCTAGGGCTGGGCGATATGGCCAAATATATCATCACAATTTTTTCCATATCATACAATAACGATATTTATCACGATATTCATTTACCATTAACGGGGAAGAAATGCTTTCCACATATTTGTTAGACCTTGAGAATGAATGTAAACTTGTTTGTTCACAATTAAACTCCACAGAGTAGCTATCTTTTAATTTAGGGTCACATGAAATCCATTTGTATTTTCCATGTTTTCCATTTTTTCTGAATTCTGAGTTTATGGTAAATAAATGGTGTCTAATGAAAGGAATTAGTCAAACAATTTAATCAAGCTTTTAAAATGAAATCAAATGAAAATATAACAATTAATTTCCAGCAATAATTGCGTTTATATTTTTTGTCAAATAAGATGCTGCACAATAGAACAGTATAAATTGGATTAAACAACATCTTGGTTGTATGATATTCTTGAAAAATAATAATATTATCATCATTATTTAAAGAATTACATTTTAGTATACAATAGTGATACTTCTGTCATCATTTCTTCACGTTAAACCAACAAAATGTTGACAGTTTGTCGTGATGCTCTTTCAGTTTCAGTGTGTATTTAATGGTAGTTTTTCACAATTGAAACAGTGTAAAGCTTGTGAAGTGACTCTCAGAGCGGCTCTGGAGATGAAGTTCATGTGTTCACAGACACAGACCCTAAACACACAGTGAGCGTCACGTGTGTGTGAGTTTTTGTATCAGACTAAACTGCGCCATTCATTCACACAGAGACACGCAGAAATCACTTAAATCACTGGCTGTTGTCTGTTTATTTCTGTGGTGTGACAGGCTGTTTTAATCCATATCGAGTGTAAATTTGATCACAGTCTCGATATGATATCGTTCGTCGTCCACCTTTCTGCTTAGGCCTGGGGTTATATTAAATAACTCATTGTAGGGGTGTGCGATATATCGTCTACGATAATATCGTAATTGTTGTTTTGACGGTGTGCAATTTGACATTATGTCCCTCACTTTGCAAAAACACTGCAGGATGTAGCCTTTTCAGTTTAAGTTAGACTACTGCACATGCGCATTTAGGGTTTACGCTCTGATTTACCCTATTAAAATGCCCCTGTACGAGTATTTGTCTTTTAGGCTATATTTATATCATATGATATAGTTAAGCAGTCACACAAAGATTGCTGTTTTTTTCCTTCAAATGTCTGCACAATTGCAAATGAAATACTGATTTTATACAACAGTTTAATAAATAATTAAGTTACACAATTTTAGACACAATGGCCTGGTTTCACAGACAAGGCTTAGATTAAGCCTTAGTTCAATTAGGATGTTTAAGTAGCTTTTATATAGCCTGGATGCCAGCCGAACTTAGCCCCGCCCACAACATTTGAGGTCGGGAAGTTCGGTCTGGACTTGATCCGTTGTGGAGCAACTATGCTCGAACCAGAGCTGTTTGGACCAATCAGATTGTCAGGGCGGGCTTTATACGATGATGGACAGATGATCAACAGTAACGTCACCAAAGAGCGCTTGGGTTGAGTTCGTTGTAATCCTAAATGGAGAACTTTTTCGTATGCATTCACCTTTACTATTTCTCTCAAAAATGATGATCGTGTTGGTAAGTACTGGTAAGTAAAGATCGTCTACACTCATCATCATATCATCTTCTACTTCTTCCAGCGTGCGTGCAGTTGAGTTCTGTTGACAACTATGCGTCGCTCAACATACGTCACTTACTCCGTTGCTCTGATTGGTTGTTTCCTGGTTCGGTTGAAACACGCCCCATAATCACAACCCAAAGGAGCAGTATCAGACTCAGTATCAGTATTCTGACTAGAATCTAAGTATGACGACGTCAGGCTAGCTTTTATAAACATTCCTTAGAAAAAAAGCATTACTGGTGCATCTTGAGACAAAACAATGGCACTGATATATTTTAAGATATGTCAGTGCACGTTGCTTTCAGTTAAAACAGCTCAAACATTCATTTTAGTCTGGGACTAGATTTAAGTCTGCCTTGCTCTGTTTCACCAATGAAAATAGTTCAGTCACTGTTTTGCGTCTCTGAGCAACACTCAGCGGCGTTTTGTTCCTGAATGAATCAGTCAATTTGAGCGAATCGGTTGAATTAATGACTCAATGATTGGTTCATTAACAATGGCTTGCCGCCACCTACTGACGGTATTAGTTTCATATTTAAAGTATCTAGTTAAAAAAAAAAATAATCTAAACATTATTTGTAACTGCAGGTTAAATGCATTTATGTCACCTCTGAGCTGCATTAAACAGTCAGTGTAAATGCAGCTAAATTTCTGTGTTTCCTCTGCATGCAAAGACGGATTTTGTTGATATTGATTTTATTTGACTGGTAACAGCCCTATATTGTCTTATTATTCTAATTGAATGTATTGATTACATATAATAATTTGACATAATAAATGATGCATAGGCTACATAAACTTAGGTAAGAAAAATTGCTCTAACATACCTGACATAACTCGGAAAATACAGTTCTGCTCGTGGATGTGTTGTTATACAGTGTCCTAACCAGACATGATGTGATAAAATTCCAGGGGCCTGTACCATGATGATAGTTTAACAAAGTCAGGGTTACAGGATTAGTTTCGAGTTGACAAAACCAAACCAATCTAGTCAGGCTTTGTTGGTCCCATGATGCTGATCATCGGCTTTCTGTGTCAACTCAGGCTTTGATCCTGAGTTTAGGAGTTTAGCTGTAACATCAGTAGTGAACAGCCAATCACACGCTGTGGATCAGTGACGTGACATCAGTAGTGAACAGCCAATCACACGCTGTGGATCAGTGATGTGACATCAGTAGTGAACAGCCAATCACACGCTGTGGATCAGTGACGTGACATCAGTAGTGAACAGCCAATCACACGCTGTGGATCAGTGACGTGACATCAGTAGTGAACAGCCAATCACACGCTGTGGATCAGTGATGTGCCATCAGTAGTGAACAGCCAATCACACGCTGTGGATCAGTGACGTGCCATCAGTAGTGAACAGCCAATCACACGCTGTGGATCAGTGACGTGACATCAGTAGTGAACAGCCAATCACACGCTGTGGATCAGTGATGTGCCATCAGTAGTGAACAGCCAATCACACGCTGTGGATCAGTGATGTGCCATCAGTAGTGAACAGCCAATCACACGCTGTGGATCAGTGGAACTGAGATTCACTTCCTGCGAGAGAAGCAGTGAGATTAATTTATAAAATAATATTAAGAATTTAAACAGATTTACACAGCAAGAAGAAAAGAGCTGTCTATGAAAAGTTAGTTTGGTTGATATAGAGAGAATTCAAGCTCACATGTAGTAATTTGTATAGCTTTATTTACTTATTTTAAAGCTTATTTGTATGACCTTTATATAGGCTATTTATATTAATTTGAACAAAGTGCCTATTAATGATTGATTAACTAAAATGATACGTCAAATTGATAATTACATAAATGATATCTAAATCATTCAAAATTATTATTATAAATTAGCATTGTTAAAAGTCAAACACTTTTAAAACCTTTTACTATGTAATGACCTTTAATTTGGAGTAGAAACAGGGGGAGTGGCTTTATTGCATTAGAGGTGTGTCACTTTGCTCACAGCTGATTGGTCCAATTTCAGTTTGAGATCTCTTATCCAGAACATAACCTGCCCTGGAGCAGGTTAGCAGTGGAGAGTAAGTTACTATGGAGATGAACACCGCTAAAAGCCAAACCACTTTAATGGTACTTAAAACCCAGGATTGGCAAAATGATGTTCAGAGTCACATTAGACACTCTTAGTACCTGAGATTAATCTGTTCCAGCAGCGACGTCACAGGAATAGAAACCACTACTAAAATAGTATCGCCGTCATGGCTTTTTAGGACAAAAACTCTGATTAACATGGAAAAGACACCTTTTAAGTTCATTTATATAGCGCTTTTTACAACAGATTGCTTCAAAGTAGCTTTACAGTGATAATAGGAAATTCATTTTGTTTTAGAAGAAAAGTTTTTGATTGATTAATTTCTGTTGTAAAAACTGATTAGTTATTTAATTTGGTGCCACTTAAAGTCCTCATGAAATCAAAACTGACCCTATTTACTTTGTTAGCACATATTAAAGGTCTTAGGGTGAACAATTAATCCGTGCAAGTTGATTACAGAAAAAACAGCACTGAAGAAAACTCATTTGCTACTTCTGGTTCACTGGGACTTTAAACAACACCATCCTCAACTAAAACAGAAAACCCCCAATGCGTTCTGGACCCCATCTACAGCACTTGGTGGCCCGAGAACGTAAACCATGAAATAGGTTTGAAATAGTTTTTAAACTATACCATCTTCATCCCTGCGCAACCCCTAAAAAGGCGAATCCAAGAAAACGGCGACGGCATGTACGCAAGCATTATGTGTTCAGCCTATAGGCAAGCGCGTTTGAATACGTATGTGTGCATATGTGTTTTTATCTGTATAGAGGGGAAGGGAAGGAGGCCTTCACAGGGGAGAGTCTAATTGACATGGTCTTTGCTGACACTTCAGGGCTGCGTTGGTCATGTCTAAGCCACCACCATCTGATCTGGATCCGGCAGACTACAGTAAACCTCAGGATAAACAGAGAGACTAACATTAGCGTAGATGCCATTCTTCTTATGATGTAAAGAGTACATCAGGTGTTATGGGAAGTGTTCCCGGTTCCGGCTGACCTAGTTAATGCAGCCTAACAATCATTTAACTGATTTGAATAATAGAAATTGATAATGTTCTATGTGTATGCCACAGTATTATATTGCGTGTACTTGCGTCACATCACATCTGGACATGGTGTAAACAAAAATTTCAATGTCTTTCAAAGATTTTATGCCACTAACCTGACAAACTTGGCAAATGCAGTAATTATTTCATCAGCAGAAGCGCTTGCTGCATCATGCCTTGTTAACACGACTTTGTTTCCAGGTAGACTGATAAAAAAACACATGGGTTTCCATACTAATTATATTAGAGGGTACTAGATCGAGAAAGTGCTCGGTTTATGTTTTGTGTGCCATATGCCTCAGACGGTCAGTGAACAGAATGTGGGTGTATCGTGGGTGTGACATTGGCTGGTTAGTGAAATGGCTGATTAAGGATAACAGAAAGGGATGTGACGTAACAATCTGCAAAGTGTTGTTTACATGGAGAAAATTCCACACACTGGAGATTTACTAACACCACACACCAGATTTACTAACAGCTAGCGCCAAAGAAACCCTCTTTTGGTGTTAAAAAACTACTGTCAGGATCGTAGACTAAAAAAAAAATATGGACGTAGTGTCCGTGACGTCACCCATAGGATTCTGAAGAGCAAGCGTATTCTGAAGCATAAAGTAGGGTCGAGCTGGCCGTTGCCATCTTGACAGCACATCATTGCGTGTCACTCCTGGATAACTGACAATGGGCAAAGAGGCGGGACGTGGGCGGAACTGAGGTGACGTGATGACTAACAGACAGCAGACAAACAGCAACCCACCTGTCACTCAAAGTGGCCACGCCCTTAATTATGCAGAACTTTAAGGCTTTATATAATGTAAACGAATGAGTTATAAAAAAAAATCACCCCCTCACAGTTGTCATGAAGGGCAAAATTAGCCGTATAGACCAAAACCACAATTTGTCCCAGGCTGTAAACATGTTTTTTTCTGCTGTAAAGTTGGGCATTTTAACATGGAGCTCAATGAGATTCTGCTCCCTTCAGGAGCCTGTCCCTAGTGACCAGTCGATGAATTGCAGTTTAAGTCACTTCCGTATTGGCTTCAACAGAAACTGGGGGAGGTTGCCACTTGGTCAGGATCAGGGTTGGGTAAGTTACTCTAAAAAAGTAATTAATTGCTAGTTAACATTACATCTTCAATAGTGTAATTAGATTACTGTACAAATTACTCTATCCAAAAAGTATTTAATTACTTGTTACTAATTACTTTCTAAATCCTATATCATTAGACTAGTTAAGCGCTTATCAAGGATAAACATGAAATGGTTCTATTAATTCATTCAAATAAATATTATAAAACTACATACATTATTATTATTATGAACTGATCAAAGTACTACAAGTTTTAGAAGGATACATAAAAACATGCATTTTAAAATTAGAATTTAAATTTTGATGTTAATTCCACTATTGTACTAGTATATATAATTGTTCTACAGTCTATACACTGTATTTAGTTCAATTACATCAGAAGTAACTGTAATTAGAAATAAAAGTAATCCCTTACTTTACTTTTTCAAGGAAAAGTAATTACATTTCAGTAACTAATTACTTAGTAACTAGTTACACCCAACACTGGTCAGGATTTAATAAAAATTGCACTGAAAAGAAGTGGACGGTTATTTTTGCAGCTGACCTTGCATATGCATTTGTAGCAGTTTTCCTTTCAGATGCAACATTTTTGTGAGGATAGTATTTAAAGGTGATTTACTAAGGTTTGTGCTCGTCAATTTACTGGTTTTTGTGCCATTATTTAAATCTTAAACCATACGCTAGTTTGCGCTGCTCTTGGTAGATTGCATAGGGCATTGTGGAAATTATCCGCCTGCTTCTGTGTTCTTTAATTTGTACATCGTCAGTAAATCACAATCGCAAATTGAAATACAATTGCACTAGACTTCCACTGAATGTGCATGTTGCTTCATAATAAAAAAATTATATTCAGTGGTATGTCACAGAAGCTGTTCATATTCTATGAATTTCTGCTCTGTTAACCATTTTTCTGCAGTCTTGGATCAGTGACTTGCTCATTCAGTGGTTCTCAGAGCAGGTTTCTGTGTGTGCTGTGACTCAGGGCCTGTCAGCGGCAGTGCAAGCTGTAGTTTATCATAACCACACTCCTCTCAGTTCCAGCTCAGGGAATTGAGGCCTGGAGCTCAACCGGCCACAGTCACAATCACAAAGATAAGTACTGAATGAAGGCCCACTCTCAGGGACTGAAAAACAGCTTCATTGAGCTCTCGGTTTACATGGAGGGCCAATAAATCATCCAGCGTTTCTTTTACTTTCATTACCAACATCCGATGCAGATAAATTGATCCTTTGCCTCCATTCACATATGCCAGAGACCATTAAGCACTGGACTAGGAGAAGCTTATGGATTCTCCTATTATGCTATTTTCCAACCTCAGGTATTGAAATGCCTGTGTGTGGCGTTGAGATGAGAGGGTGGAAGGGACACAAAAATCAGTTTTCAATGCATGATGCAATAGGGGTGCACAAGTAATCGAGATAAAAGCAGAATGGCATCTTCACATGCTGAGTTTGAGGCAGTTTAAAGTGCATTTGGGAGCGCAACTGCAGCAACTGTGCATCTTCACAAATTGGCAAAAAGTAGCACTTAACAACAAAAAGAGAAGCTTGTTCTTCAGCAAATTAACCCTTTCATGCATGAATTATTGAATCACAAAGTTTTTTTTTTTTTTTTATGTTTGTTTTTACTTTTAAACAAGTGAAAAATCATGCCAATATATTTTTTTCCCAATATATTTAATTTTGAGGGAGTTACATTATCTGTCCACTGCAGTGGACACCATGCATCAACGGTATAAAAAGTGATTCAATAGAACTAATGGCATGAATACACATAAGAACATTAAATAACAACAACAATAGAGAGGACATTTGAAAAACATATCATTCTTGGTCTTGAAACGTCTTAACCTGACATAATGTCGATTGAATGGGAACGTCTCGGTTACGTATGTAACCCTCGTTCCCTGAAGGAGGGAATGGAGACGTACGTCGGAACTAACCAACGAATTGGGGATCATCGTCAGAGACCAATCTGCTTTGAGTGTATGGAAGTGGAATACCGCATCCTCGCTTTTCCAACTGAGGAGCCGAAGTGACTTGGCCCTTCAGCGGAAGCACAGCACCTGGCGACAGGACGTACATCTCCATTCCCTCCTTCAGGGAATGAGGGTTGCATACATAACCGAGACGTTACCTTTCAGTCGGTCATGTTCGACGTACGTCGGAACTGACCGACGAATTGGTGATCCTACCAACATGCCAGGTATGGTGGCCCTTTCAGTGGGGTTGCCATTAGGGAACCGCTACATATGGACACCCAGCCTACATACACATTCCACAAGCATACCGCCACATCTGACACCAAAGGGGTGACGGAGGAGCTCGACAGGGTTCGCCATTGCTGGGGAACACAACTGGAGAAGAATAGACGCACGTATCTGGCCCTGGGGGCGGGAGTGGCGTTGCAAGCTGACACAAGAATGGGTACTTTGCGCTTACCGGCCACTAGGGGCTAGTACGCGGGAAGAAGCCAGCTCTACACGGAGGCTATAAAATCTAGCGAACGTGTTAGGTGTCACCCAGCCCGCAGCTCTACATATGTCTGCCAGCAAGGTGCCTTGAGCCAGCGCCCAGGATGAAGCGACACTCCTAGTTGAGTCGTCGCACCCCGAACGGGCAAGGCACGTCTTGCGACTGGTACGCCAAGATGAAGCATCCACTATCCATGGGCTAACCTCTGCTTGGAGACCGCCTTTCCCTTCTGCTGGCCTCCGTAACAGACAAAGAGCTGCTCTGAGGTCCTGAAGCTTTGAGTCCGGTCAACATAAGTGACTGTGGGCGCTGACGGGAAACAAAGCTAGGGCTGGGTCTGCCTCCTTTGAGGGCAGCGCTTGCAGGTTCACCACCTGGTCCCGGAAGGGAGTAGTGGGAACCTTGGGCATGTATCCGGGCCGGGGTCTCAGGACAATGTGAGATGCATGCAGGTCCCCTACCCTCTTTGTGGAGGCCAATCCAGTCAGGAGTGCTGTCTTAATGGACAGGACTTTCAACTCCACTGTCTGCAATGTCTCGAAGGGAGGACTCTGAAGTGCCTTGAGCACGAGAGTTAAGTCACAAGAGGATATGGAGTTCGGGCGAGGAGGATTTAGCCTCCTCGCACCTCTAAGGAACCTGACGATTAGGTTGTGCCTTCCGATGGACTTACCCTCAACTGTGCTGTGATGTGCCGCTATAGCTGCGACATACACTTTAAGGATGGAGGGAGACAGCCTTTGCTCTGACCCCTCTTGCAGGAAGGAAAGCACGATACCAATCGAACACCTTCGGGGGTCTTCTTGGCGGGAAGAACAGGTTCCACTTCAGAGCATAGAGGCCTCATAGAGGGGGCTCTAGCAGAAGTGATGGTGTCTACCACTGCTTGTGGCAGGCCACCTAGAACCTCCGCACCCAGACATGGAGTTTCCAGAGGTCTGGACGCGGGTGCCACAGGGTGCCCTGTCTCTGAGAAAGATCCTTCCTCAGTGGAATAGGCTAGGGAGGGGCTGTCGTGAGGAGTGTTAGTTTGGAGAACCAGGTCCGTTTGGGCCAGTGGGGCGCAACTAGCAAGACCTGCTCCTCGTCCTCCCTGATCTTGCACAGTGTCTGTGCTAGAAGGCTCACTTGGGGAAATGCATACTTGCGTAGGTCCTGGGGCCAGCGTGTGTGCCATCCGTCCCGAGGGAGCCCCCGGTCAGGGAATAGTACAACTGGCAATGGGTCGAGTCTGGAGAGGCGAGCAGGTCTACCTGCGCGGCTCCGAAAAGGTCCCATATCAGCTGGACGCTCCAGGGGTGAAGTCACAACTCTCCCAGAAGTGCTGACTGACGAGAGAGCTCGTCGGCTGTCTGGTTCAGCACACCAGGGATGTGGATGGCTTGAAGCGACCTCAGATGCTTCTGACTCCACAGGAGGAGATGGCGGGCGAGTTGCAGCATGCGACGGGAGTGTAGACCACCCTGATGGTTGATGTACGCAACGGCCACAGTGCTGTCTGTACTGACCAGGACGTGCTTGCCCTGCAGCGACTTTTTGAGGCGGCCCAGGGCGAGACGTACTGCTAGCAACTCCAGGCAATTGATATGCCAATGCAATTGGGGCCCTGTCCACAGGCCCGAAATTGCATGCCCGTTGTACGTGGTCCCTCAGCTGGTGGATGAGGCATCCGTGAAGACAACAGCATGCCTGGACACTTGTTCTATAGGCACTCCCGCCTGTAGAAATGAAGGGTCCAACCACGGGCTGAAAGTTTGGCGGCAGTATGGAGTAACTGAGACCCGACACTTGCCACTCTGCCACGCTCATCTCGGGACTCAGTCGTGAGGCACGCAGTCTGACTGACCGAGTCCAGCTCCATGCCGAGATAAGAGATCCTCTGTGTGGGACAGAGTTTGCTCTTCTCTCGGTTGACCCAAAGTCCAAACAGGCTGAGGTGACAGAGCACCAGGTCCCTGTGTTCGCACAACTGCTCCCGAGACTGGGCCAGGATAAGCCAGTCATCAAGATCATCAAGATAGTTGAGAATGCAAACGGCGCGTTCTCTGAGTGGAACAATGGCTGCTTCTGCGACTTTCGTGAAGACGCGAGGCGACAGGGACAGCCCGAAGGGTAAGACTTTGTACTGATATGCCCTCCCCTCGAATGCAAAGCGTAGGAACAGTCTGTGTCGAGGCAGGATAGAGACATGAAAGTACGCGTCCTTCAGGTCGATCACTGCGAACCAGTCCTGGGGACGGATGCATTCGAAAATGCGTTTCTGCGTTAACATCCTGAACGGAAGCTTGTGCAGGGCCCGATTCAGGACACGCAGATCCAGGATTGGCCGTAACCCACCCCCTTTCTTGAGTACAATGAAGTAGGGGCTGTAGAACCCCGACTTCATATCGGCTGGAGGAACCGGCTCGATTGCGTCCTTCGCCAGTAGGACCCCAATCTCTGACCAAGAACTGCTGGGCAAAGGTCTCAATGGCATCGCCAAAGAGGCCCGCCTGACAGACAGGGGCGTTGAGGAACCAAACTTTGTTGGGCTCACGCATATCTGCCAGGTTTAGCCCCAAGTGATGTTCCTGGACCACTAGTGTGGACATCGCCTGACCCAGGGAGCGTGCAATGACTTTCGTCACCCAAAGAGCGAGGTCCATCACCACACGCAGTTCCTGCATAACCCCTGGGTCAGGACTACCCTCGTGCATGCAGGACAGAGGGTAGTGAGAAAGGGAAAAACACTTATACAGATTATGGCCCTTTTGGTGTTCAATATTTCCCTCTCTCCGATGCAGCAATTGACATCTGTCCTTTGCCAGAGCCCCAAATGAAATGCTAAGTCTCTTTTCTTTTTTTTTTTTAAAGGACCAGCAATCCCATCTGTAAGCTACCAGCAGGCATGTGAATCAGTGAGCGTGGCCGTCAGAACGGCACACAGCGCACTGAATGTTCAAGCCCTTATGTTTTTAGAAAGGCAAGACAAACAACACACCAGCGTGGTCATGTTCCCTTGAGAGAACATGAACCACCCACAAACACAGTCTCAGCATGCTTGTGATGCGATAGAGGAGTGGGGGCCCACGGAGATGTACCCGGCGGGGAAGCCTCACTGTAACCCTCAGGTCACCAAGGCTTATTAGCCGAAATAGTCCTTTTCTGGTGCACCACAAAAGGAACTAGATCGGGGAATAGGCAAAGGGACTCAACCCCATTTGAGGTTTCATAGTCTCGACCGTGCATCTAGAGCGCCGAGTGACGCGTTGGGTTGCCGTGACAACCCGCGCTGTCAGCAGGCCGCTCTATGAATGCTTATAATGCTATAGCTGCTGAACACTTAAGCCCTTACGAGAAAGGTAAGCCGAACTGCGCGCCGACTTGATCACACTCTCCTGAGAGAGTATGAATCACCCACGAACGCAATCTCACATGTTTATGTGCGAGAGAGATCATGGCCATCAAATGAGGACAAGAAAAACGCAGGGTCAAACCGTGTTGCTCTTTTAGAAGGAAATGCTCTTTTAGAAGTGCTGAAGCACTCAGGGAGATGGCCGTGGCTCACAGCAGTCCGATTGCAAGCCTGCGTGTGAGCACTCAAAGAACAGAAACGCCCAGCCAACCAACACAGAAACAAGTGTAGTGTATGTTGCAGCGGCCACTCGCTGACTTGCGCTGTCACACCAGTACCCAGGTAAGAGAGCGATCCTCCTCGAGACTCGTCTAAACACTCTTCGCAGAAACAGCTGATACAACAAACCGTTCGGCTCCGAAGTTAAAAGCGAGGATGCGGTGTGCATGCCAACATTATTGGCTCGTTTCTATACACTCGAAGCAGATTGGTCTCTGAAGATGATCCCCAATTCGTCGGTCAGTTCCGACGTACGTCGAACGTGACCGACTGAAATGGAACTTATTTTATTTGAAACCACTTATAACCAGTATCATATTAAGTCTCATTTGATTTATCTTCTTCCCCCAATTAAAACTATTAATCAAATATTTATGAAATATATAAAATAAGTATATGCCTATACTTTTATATGACCTAATAAATAAATATATACTGTAAGCATTGAATTAAATTATAAAATATGAAGACTATTTAATATTGCTGTTTAATAAAACTATTCAAGTGTAAATTATATCATAATTTTAATTAAACATACAAAATAAGGTGGAATCTAAATATAGGCCCAACAGGTACACTGGTACACATTTGTGGGGACCAATCCCAAACCGGCTTATCCACCTGGCGCGCTATTGGCGGGTTTAACACAATGACAGATAGAGAAGCGATGGATCATTGGTCTGATTGACTGATTGACGGTTGACTATCCAATTGCGTACAGAGTCATTTGAACTATGCCCGTTGATCACGCCTCTTGTGCAGTAGAAAATACAGAGCAGACTCCCAAGACCAATGTTCAATCTTAAAAGATTGAGCTTGGTCTGGTGATAGCCAGACAAACAATATACCCTTTGGTGCATGACGTCCACTGAGTGGACAGATGTATTTTCTGTCACAGAAGAAAATGTACAGGAAAAATATTATTAAAATCTGGATATAAGTATTCAGCTGAATATTTAGCAGAAAAATATTTTTTGTTCCTGTCTGGTTATCTGAGAATAAAAGGGTTTAACACTTATTCCTGAGGTACTTTGTGCATCTCTTTTCTGCGCCATTTTGAATGTATGATGCAATATCTCAAAACAACAAAGAGATACAAAGACAATAATTAAATGGAATCGTAGACAATGCTTTGGGGGTTCGCCACTTTGTGGTTGGGACATGGTACTAAAACTTAAATGGTTTAAAATGGCTTCCAAATATCTGTCCACTGTGGTGGACGTCATGCATGAAAGGGTTAAATGTTTGATGGTTTAACATTTGAAAATGAAGAAATATTAGTATTGTAATGTAACTTTTGTGTAGAGCAGTTGCCATAACATACTGTAATATAGACGATGATGTGCAAATGTTCAAATAATGAGACCATCCTTCCATCTGAAGCAAAAACCTTTAAGTCTGACATGTTTTCTTTTAAATTAGCATTTTTTTATCTCCTATGTTTAGATTCAGTAATTTCACTTTAATGGCAATGAAAAGGTTATTAGTCAGTGTAATGCCTTATTTTCAAAAAATTTCACTTTAGTCAAATCATTGGTATTTAACAAATTTGACCTTCTTTGAAGTCCATGTGTGCCATGAGTCCATCTCTTTGGACAACAAGACCATGGGCGTAGATTACGCGGGGGACGTGTCCCTTCCCCCGCTTTTTAATAAAATGTACATTCGTCCCCTGCACTTTTTCATTGGGCAAGTGTGTTCACAACAAGTTGAGGATTTAAAATTCAAAGAGAGTCTATCTATATATGTGACTTTTAAGTTTATGCAAACACCCTTGTAATTCACTTAAACCCCTTTGAACTTTATGAATGTAAATGTGTAAAAATGTTAAGTGTTGTGTGTAAGGAATTGGAAGCAGGGCCAATATGGCTGTTTCTAAAGCACACAGTGCCATCTGCTGTTCAAAACTAAGCTCAGAATCGATTTGAGAGAGAATTGCGGTGCATTCGGAAAATATCAGAATCGATCCAGAATAATTTCTCGATTCACAATGCATTGATTTATTGTCTCAGCCCTAGTTTTGTGTGTGTGTGTGTGTGTGTGTGTAATATACAGAACATCCTGTGCATATTATCCATTGATGTGTTACTAGTATCTAAGTTCACAGTTTCTGTATAAAAATGTCGATACAATGTAAAATATTTGCTCTGGCTCTTGTTTTTAATAATTTTGTTCCAGTTTATTCAGTGTTGTATTTGTCCCGCCCCACCTCTACTGTGATTGGACTGCTGGGTTAAAAGTGACAGCGATGAGCACTGCGTTTTATCCAAAGTTGAAATGTGTTTGCATTTGTTCTCCATCGTGGATGTGTTTGGTGTCACTCCATCATTTCTGTGTGTGTTCTGCATTTATTTTTGACAAATTATGTAACAAAAAGCAATAGTCTCCCATTGATGTCTATGAATTTCTTTTAATTTATTTTTATAAATGAAAAAAAAATTCCCCCCCAACACTGCACAAATGTTGAGTCTAGTGCTGTCAAATCGATTAATCGTGTTTGTGTTTACATATGTGTGTGTACTGTGTATAATTATTATGTATGTATAAATACACGCTCATTCATGTATATATATTTAAGAAATATTTGCATGTATATGCTGTGTATATATTTCTATATATTATATATAACTAAATATTTTATATATATTTATAATAATTATACACAGTACACACACATATATTATATAGACACAAACTTTTATTTTGGATGCGAGTAATCGCGATTAATGACAGCACTAGTAAAAACATTAATTAAGTGAGTAATATTACATTTGTTTAAAAAAAAAATATTTTTATGTTACAAAATCACTTTTTATTGTCTGGGGTTTCTGAAGAAAAGTGTGACTTTTTTTCATGCTAACATACATGCTAACATACAACCAGATATCATCATTTTTGTTTGTAGAGCTAGCAAATGTCAACCGCCACATCCAGTCTTATGCCATTTAGATGATTTTTATTTTTTTATTTCAGCAAACATCAATTGGGGTCAAAAAGACCCTGAATAGCTTACATAATTAGCATATTAAGCCAAATAGATATAAGATTAAAAATAAAACTCACAAATTAGATCAGAAAATAACACTTGATTTTCTGTCCCCCTCACTTGATGGAATGATGGCTACGTCCCTACGAGACACAGTAAACAGTTGCCAGATCTCTAAAGATACAACTGGAAACATTGCAAATGATGAAAGCAGAGTTCAGAATGTAACAATGAAGAAACGGATCCACACAGTAGGGGGAGCTGTGATGCAAGTCCAATTCTGTCCGAGTTTTACAGCAGCACAAAGGAACACTGTTGTGTTTACTTGCTACTCGCAAAATCCTGTCATTGCCACTGTAACGATGGACAAAACATTATAAAACTTGCAGATCGGCAATTGAAATCAAATTATTCGAATCGTTCTGTGGACTTAGAGGCTTTCGCCGACAAAGGGAAGTGGCATTTAGCGGTTTCTTCCATCAAACTGGTATTTCTGAATGTGCTGACGCTGGGATTCAGCTTGATTTGAAGCTAATGTATTTGCTGAACGTATACTATGTGCGGAGAGCATTCGCTCAATATCATCTCATTTTTGACGGAGGTGGCGTTTAGCAGCTTTTGCATCTGAACTCTTCAAGTATTGATTAGTTGACAGAAAGACTTTGAAGATATCTTTTTTACTTGCAAACAAAACTCTTGAATGTCTTTGTCAAATCCAGCAACTAGTTCTTCCTCGGACGTGCTCATTGTAGCAGATAGCACATATGATTTTGCCCCAGTGGGCTGGTTAAAACCTGACTCCTGAATATTGTGTAAAGCAGAGGATGAGGTCAGAGCTTGCAATTTTGAGAAATCATTTTCCATTTTGTGTGCAGCATACATAGTTAACCCAAAAATGAAAAATATGTCATCATCAAATCTGTCATTGTGGACCTTGACAGTCAGAGTCATTGATATCTCCACTGACAATACCTTTTTTGTTCCATGACTAGCCTCAAAAGATGTCCAGGATCTGTGGCTTTCATATTTGAAAAGCAAATCTGGCATATAATCATATTCATGATCTAGTTTCACCATCTGTGTTCCTCTTACAGTAATGTAGTTATTGATGGCTATGTGTAGCTCAAGGCCACATGAAGATAATAAAGCAGAACTGAATCTTTGGTAAACAGGAATCCCATTTGGGCATATTTTACCCTCTTCTCTAGTGCAAGTTAAGCCTAGGGGTGTGATTCTTTAGGCACCTCAATCCGAGAGTTACATTGTTTTTCTGTATTAATTAATTTGTAATTGTTTTTTATTTAAAGGGGTTGCTTGAGTACCTATAGAGTAGTATTGCATCCTTCGTATCTCCAAAAAGTCTTTAGTTTTATCATATTTATAAAAGACAGATACGCTGTATCTTTCCGAATAAAACCGAGCAGCTGAAGATGTATCGTGTGGGCGGAGCTAAAGAGACACTTACAACACAGATAGCCAACAACAACACAGACATTTGAAGCAGTTTTACTCACCGTCTGCAGTTCATGACCATGAACCTTTATCGTTGAGACCGCTCCATCTTTTAGCATTAGACGATCTGCAAATCCAGTGTCGGACTGGGCCTTGTTTATAAAACAATCATCGGCAAATTGCAGGGAACAAACAAAAACACTTGCACAACTCCGTTGCTGCTCCGGAACAACAAACCCTTAATGCTGGGTTCTTTGGGAAGCTGAACAGGGTTGTCTTGCCCTGACAACCAAAAACACACTTCTTTGGTGACATTGTTGATTTCTGTGAAGTCCTGTGACCTGTGCAGTGCAGCCAACGACTTCCCTAAGCCAAGCAAAGCGTGTTAATGGCCGTGCATTTGCGCTCTCGCTCTGGTCGCACGTGCCCTTCTGGGAGAAGTGCCCACACGGCCCGTACAAGGACATTCCACCCTTGTTGACGTCACATAGGACCATACTCAAAAAAAAAAAACTTCCGAGAAACCGGAAGGAGTATTTTTAGCACAGAAATACTCCATCAAACGTCCAACTTATTTTTTAGTCTTGAACCGTATAAAAAGCTCAGTATGCATGAAATAGCATTAGACCCCCCTTTAATTCCTTATATTTTAAGTACTTTTTAAAAATAATTACAAATTAAAAAGTAAATTAAAACAATTGCATGTTAAGAATTTTCAACTGACTAAATATAGCTTCAAAAGTGTCACACTCTTTTCGAGGAATAAGGAATTAGAGACACTTCAAATAATCTTTACTGGAAAACAAAGGAGTAACACAACATATCCATCCATCCATCCATTATCTTCCGCTTATCCGGGGCCGGGTCGCGGGGGCAACAGTCTAAGCAGAGACGCCCAGACTTCCCTCTCCCTAACCACTTCCTCCAGCTCTTCCGGGGGAACCCCGAGGCGTTCCCAGGCCAGCCGGGAGACATAATCCCTCCAGCATGTCCTAGGTCTTCTCCGGGGCCTCCTCCTGGTGGGACATGCCCGAAACACCTCCCCGGGAAGGCGTCCAGGAGGCATCCGAAATAGATGCCCGAGCCACCTCAACTGGCTCCTCTCGATGTGGAGGAGCAACGGCTCTACTCTGAGCTCCTCCCGAGTAACTGAGCTTCTCACCCTATCTCTAAGGGAGCGCCCAGCAACCCTGTGGAGAAAGCTCATTTCGGCCGCCTGTATCCGGGATCTTGTCCTTTCAGTCATGACCCACAGCTCATGACCATAGGTGAGAGTAGGAACGTAGATTGACCGGTAAATCGAGAGCTTCGCCTTACAGCTCAGCTCCTTCTTCACCACGACAGACCGGTACATCGACCGCATTACTGCAGAAGCTGCACCGATCCGTCTGTCAATCTCCCGTTCCATCCTTCCCTCACTCGTGAACAAGACCCCAAGATACCTGAACTCCTCCACCTGAGGCAAAATACAACATAACACAACATAATTCGAGACAATATCTGACAAAGGAATGAACAGAACAGGGAGTATCGACCAATTCATAGTTTTCAGTCATGTGACTGTAGGACAAAACAGCCATAGAACTGCAGCACAAGCCTGTACATTTTCCATCTTAATAAAAACAAAAATATTTGAACAAAATGCACGTTTTGGGCACTTGTGATCCATATACAGCACCTGCTGCAGTACTGCAGTATTTTTTCATCACTAAAAACAGGGACATTTTTAAAACACTTAACGTTAAAAACACTATAGGGCGAGTTGCACTAATAAGGATTAAATTAAGCAAAGTTTAACGCTAATCAAGGATTTGTTGATATGGGTTTTATTTTAAATCGAGTTGTGATGCACCACTTAATTAACACCACTTGAACCGACGCCAGGCTAAAGAATCCTTATTAGTGCAACCCGCCCTTAAAGTAAACCCGCCCTTAATGCATACTATATGAGCCAATAATATGAATGCAACACGTTTTCTTTATGATGGTTTTCGATGGGAAAAACACTTAACTAAAACATGTTCATTTGCTTGCCTGTACAAAGCATGTCACATCAAAAAGGTGTGCATTGAATTTGTTTTTTTAATATCACTGCATTAATACTGACTATAAACCTGGTAAAAATGACTGGTGAGCAATGGAGGAAAGCCTTGTTTTGCCCTCCAGGTGGGCATTCCTATAAAGGTGTGACGTCCGTGGAAACTATGAATTTTGTGTTAGCAAACAGCAATGATGTGTTTTGTGGGCAGAGCCTACATGGAGGCAGAAAATGATGGAGAAAATTGGAAGCGACGTAATAAAACAATAAAAAGGCATTTTTAAAATATATATATATATATATATATATATATATACACACATACATACATACACTCACCTAAAGGATTATTAGGAGCACCATACTAATACTGTGTTTGACCCCCTTTCGCCTTCAGAACTGCCTTAATTCTACGTGGCATTGATTCAACAAGGTGCTGAAAGCATTCTTTAGAAATGTTGGCCCATATTGATAGGATAGCATCTTGCAGTTGATGGAGATTTGTGGGATGCACATCCAGGGCACGAAGCTCCCGTTCCACCACATCCCAAAGATGCTCTATTGGGTTGAGATCTGGTGACTGTGGGGGCCATTTTAGTACAGTGAACTCATTGTCATGTTCAAGAAACCAATTTGAAATGACTCGAGCTTTGTGACATGGTTCATTATCCTGCTGGAAGTAGCCATCAGAGAATGGGTACATGGTGGTCA
The DNA here is from genome assembly GCA_018749465.1 of Paracanthobrama guichenoti. NCBI lineage: Eukaryota > Metazoa > Chordata > Actinopteri > Cypriniformes > Gobionidae > Paracanthobrama > Paracanthobrama guichenoti. The sequence continues at coordinate 22,920,944 of CM031956.1, forward strand.
TAAAGGAATGGACATGGTCAGAAACAATGCTCAGGTAGGCTGTGGCATTTAAACGATGCCCAATTGGCACTAAGGGGCCTAAAGTGTGCCAAGAAAACCCCCACACCATTACACCACCACCACCAGCCTGCACAGTGGTAACAAGGCATGATGGATCCATGTTCTCATTCTGTTTACACCAATTTCTGACTCTACCATCTGAATGTCTCAACAGAAATCGAGACTCATCAGACCAGGCAACATTTTTCCAGTCTTCAACTGTCCAATTTTGGTGAGCTTGTGCAAATTGTACCCTCTTTTTCCTATTTGTAGTGGAGATGAATGGTACCCGGTGGGGTCTTCTGCTGTTGTAGCCCATCCACCTCAAGGTTGTGCGTGTTGTGGCTTCACAAATGCTTTGCTGCATACCTCGGTTGTAACGAGTGGTTATTTCAGTCAAAGTTGCTCTTCTATCAGCTTGAATCAGTCGGCCCATTCTCCTCTGACCTCTAGCATCAACAAGGCATTTTCGCCCACAGGACTGCCGCATACTGGATGTTTTTCCCTTTTCACACCATTCTTTGTAAACCCTAGAAATGGTTGTGCGTGAAAATCCCAGTAACTGAGCAGATTGTGAAATACTCAGACCGGCCCGTCTGGCACCAACAACCATGCCACGCTCAAAATTGCTTAAATCACCTTTCTTTCCCATTCTGACATTCAGTTTGAAGTTCAGGAGATTGTCTTGACCAGGACCACACCCCTAAATGCATTGAAGCAACTGCCATGTGATTGGTTGATTAGATAATTGCATTAATGAGAAATTGAACAGGTGTTCCTTATAATCCTTTAGGTGAGTGTATTTCACAATTCTAAGAAGAAATATCAGAATTGCAAGATATAAATTTGATATTCTGTCTTTTTCCCCTCAGAATTACGGGTTTATAACCACCAATTCTGACTTCCAGATGATGTCCCAAATTCGCGATCACCTTCTTCATGCCAGTCAGCAAGAGTTTATATTGTGCTTATGTGAGAATATATTGTGTTTATAACTCTTTATAACATCAAGCACATCCCACTCTTTATACTCTCATTCATTCATTTATATATTCTATATTACATTCTATATATTTATATACCACGATATAGCAAAATCTCTAACATAGACATTTTATATTGTGGTAATGATATACTGTATATCATCATACCACCCAGCCCTAGTTCTACTGCATTCCAAATAGAATAAATAATGCCTTTGGAGCATTTAAAAGGTAAAACACTGATATAACTGGAAGGCTGCACTTTGAAGGCCGTAACATCCAGCAAAGCTCACTTTTCTCACAGCGCATATCAAATGCAATGAAGCCTGCGATTGCCCTTGTAATTTGTGTCCACCTTTTTGAACTTTGGTTTGAGGGTTTTGTGTGTGTGTGTGTGTGTGTGTGTGTGTGTGTGTGTGTGTGTGTGTGTGTGTGTGTGTGTGTGTGTGTGTGTGTGTAATTGTAAGCAAGCAGAATACGGCTGTTTCTAGAGCACACTTAGTGCCATTGGGCATCTTAAAGGTTAGAGGTTAGAAACTACACTAAGAATCACCGAAGAGAGAATCGTGATTCATCAGTGAATTGATTTTTTTTCTCCCACCCCTAGTCCTAATGCTGCAACAAGGCAGAGGATGTTCATCAAGTCTGGCAGAGGTTAGGTTAGGTGTACGAGAACTTGCTAAAACTTAGCACTGACACATGCTAAAAGATAAGTCCATATGCTTTCCTGTACTTCCCCATGGATTTATGTGATCCTGTCAGTTGTCTAATACTGATAGAACACATTATCCTAGAAGAGTCTAACAACATTTCACTCGTCTGATTCACAGCGGTCAGAGATTCCAGACATCTGCTTCATATGTGGTGGCTGATTGTGAAGTTCATCATATTCCATAGCAAATTGAAAATTAGTTTCGCCCGATGTCAGAAGCAATTAGTTAGCATACAAGAACATCCTATAATGCTCCGTTATGACCGCTTAGAGCAGTATAGATCTGTTGAACAGCTGAGGCTTCTGGACGAGCATGCAAGTCTAGACATAATTACAATCCTAGAAGAAAAATACAATGCCTTGCAAAATATATGGGGAAAGCTATTTCTAGCTATTATTCTAGTGCAGTGGTTCCCAACTTGGGGTCCGCAGAGTTCGCAGGGGCAGCACCTGAGCTAATATACTATACCATATAGGTCAAATATGTATACAAAAAAGGAATGCTCCAAATGATTAGCCACTGATCAGAACCAGTTGATAAGTACTGCCTTTGATTCTAGTGAATGAGAAACAGTTGCAGTGTTTGAGTAAACCACCATAGAGTTATTGTCACTATAGAGTTAGAACCAGGGAATGAAGATTACAGGTTTCATAGAAAGAGTGGGAGCCAAATCAATGGCTATATGAATACTATATGAATGATTGCGGTACAAAAAAGCTCAATAGGAGAGGCAACGCAAACATAAAGACATGAGAAAAAAAAAACATAATCATTGTGGCAAGCTGGGTGAGGCAGAGAGCTGTGGGAATGGAGCGAGGCTGGTGGCACGAGTGTTAATGAGTGTCACCTGTGCACCACACCGGTCTTGAGTCCCACGGTGGAGCTTTGGAAGGATTAAAGGAGGGGTGACGACAGTGCAAGACGAGAAAGGACCAGGCCTGGGACCTTTGTTTTAGTTAATGCGTCAGTCATCCATGAGGTGGTTGGCACTTTACTTTCGTTTTGTTGTTTGTTTATTTTATTATTAAAATTATGTTTAACGTTCACCAGTTCCTGTCTCCTTCTACCCTAATTAACAAACATTTGTTACAATCATGTTTTAATTTAATAGATCTAAGTTTAAATGCTTCATTTGTTTTCTTATTACGTTTGAAAACCCATATTTGAAAACACAAGGCCAAACTCAAGACAGTAGCCCCGCAGTGCTACCCTTAAACCTGCACTTAAAGGGTTAGTTTACCCAAAAGTTTTAATTCTGTAATGAATTCCTCACCCTTATGTCATTCCATGCAACCCATAAGACCTTCGTTCAGCTTCGGAACATAAATTACGATATTTTGAAATATCGTATAATAATATGAAATCTGAGAGCTTTCCGACCTCACATAGACTGCAACACAATGACCACTTTCAAAGCCCAGAAAGGTAGTAAAGAGATGAGAATACTTTTTGTGCGCAAAAAAACTAACTACTTTAGTACATGAGGGTGAGTACATAAGGGTGAGTAATTAATGACAGAAATACAATTTTTGGGTGAACTAACTCTAACCTTAAGTCAAAACTATACTTTTTAGTGTTTTTTTTTTCTTTGTATGCTAGCATATGTGTACAGTTGAATGCATATACTTTTAAAGTGTACTCCATTTGATGGCGTGCATAAGCGCAGGCATTCTAGAAAGTTTCATCTTTGTCCAGTGTCTGCGCTTTTTTCTCCAGAGGTTAGGACAGATAAAAATGCCTTTGTACTCTTCTGATGGTTAAAATCATATTTACTTAATTACCACTGTTTCACTTATTATGTCACATTAAAAAAGTTAAATGCATTCCAGTCGTCTTTAAAATATTACTGTTTTTTATATAATGGATTATTGTAGTATTCATTAATACTATAAACAGTATTAATTTTGTGCTTGTTTTTCTTTGTCTAGGATCACAATATCTGAAGAGTAATCTAAAGCTGCATGTGGCTGCAAAGCTGTATGGTGTCGCAGATGCTGCCTTACACACATCCTCCACAGCTGCTGCAGAGAGCACAAAGAGAAGCAATTCGTACTGCCACAGTGTTACATTGGCCTTAAAGAAGCACTACTTACGACGGCCACTATCGATACAGACTCCTTTAGAGAACCACCCAACTGATGAGTCCTCAAACTACTCAATATCCTCCACATCCTGTGCTGCCAAGGGCTTGAGCCCCTGGGCCTTTATAAGAACACCGCAATCAGACCCATTTCACCATGATAGAACCTGCGAGCATCCCTGGGCTTACACAGGACTGTTTGATTCAGCAGAGTCGCACCTGTCCGGGCTGCTTTGAGAGCAAGGATTTGTCCAATGTTGAGGCCACTATCAACCTCAAAATGGCTGACATGAACCGAGACTACACCACCTGCCCTATCTCTGACATTAACATGCAATGTATGAGCACAAGTGAGACAATAAGTTATGGAGAAGAGCTCCTCTCAGATCAGCTTTTGAGCTTTCCTGTCCCGAAAACCCAGCTGGTGGAGAAGAAGGACACAGAGAAAATAGACTTAGATGATTCAGCCTCCAAAAACCTGTATGAAGGCCTGCTATTAGACAAGTGCAATGGAGAGGATGGCTTGCTTACCAATCCAAATCAGGACTGGGGCTATTTTGAGTCCTTCATTAGTGAGAGTAAGATGGAATTGCTGGATCTATGCTCCAAGAACGAGTTATCCGTAAATCTATTCTCTGAGGAGGACGTGGGCAATTACATGTTTGATGATGATGATGATTCCACTCTGAGCAGCGACGTGTGCTCGCTAAAGATCCGCTATGAGTCCTTCCAAGACAACATGAGGGAGAAAACCAATGTTCTGCAAGAAGAAACCCAGTTCAACTTTTTCCCAAGTGTCTTGGTAAACTGCACAAAGAAAGAAAGTAGTGTGGTAAAGCGAGTTATGGATGATCTACCACCTAAATCAGAGGAGCTTGGATTTCAAAATGACAGCAAAGACGATGGAAATGAATGCTCCATAGAGCAGACACCCGATTACAGGCCCAAAATGAACTACTTCATTGATTCAAGCAACTCAGCTGATGATTCAGGGGAGTATAGTGATGACAGCTCTTCCACCATTTCCTCTCTTGACACCTTCCAAGACAACAGGCCTAAAAACTTATTCTCACGAAAGAACGCAAGCTGCTCAAACCATCTGAACTATGGATTGCGGGCCAAGAGAAAAGTTAGGTATAGTGATGACTACTTGTATTATGTTGAGTCCACTGATGGGGAAAGAAACATTGAAAAGCGAGAGAAACTTCCGATTGGTCCAAAACAAGAAGAAGATCTTGACTGGTGCCCTAAAAAGAGACGAAAATACTCTCGCAAGGATCCACCTGTAATAATCAAATACATTATTGTCAACAGGTTCAAAGGAGATAAATGCATGGCTGTGAAGCTAGGCAGAATTGATTCAGCCGACACGTCAGTAAGCTTAAATGAGGATACAATCAACAAATACGAGAAACTTGCACCTCTGAAAGATTTCTGGCAGGAGAAACAGAGAAAAAGAGAAGAACAGCTTAAGCTGGCAGCAGGAGATAAACACAGTTCTCACCATCATGCCTTTAGTTCGAGCCCCTCCAAAAGGAAATACAAGCTAGCAAACAGGCTCAGAATTCAGAGAATTCAAACTGTGGAACAATCACCCAACACCCAGGGCCCCTTTGCCTCTGATCCCAAGCAGGAGGTTGCTTCTACAGATGAAACTGCCTCCATGGGAATGCCATTAACAATAGCCACCAGCTGTGCAAGCACATTAGACCCAAATGACATCATACACACTGCCACCCGGAAGAGCAGATCACAAGAGAGGGAGGAAGGGAGAATAGGAAATAAAATATTCAGAATACAAAAATTCAGAAGTGAAGCCAGACTTAGGAGCAAGAAAATGAGAGCCCTTGTGGAGAATAGCGAGAGCGTGACAGACCTGACAGAAGTTTGCTCGCTGCATAAAAATATGGAAGCAGTAGGAGGTGCTGAAGATAAAAACGTCACCCCAGCTGCACACAGTCCCCATTTGTGTGAGAGTCAAGCAGCTAATGCTTCTGAAAAATTTGCTTTTGTGACTACCACCTGCTCCCCTAACAAAGAGGCATCGTCTGAGAACATGGCTGCAAGTGTTTCCGTTATCCCAGGGGGCTACCTGCAAACATTGTTAGACGCCTCTGATTCTTCAGGTAGCACTGGTATCTCGTTTTTCCCTCAGCAGACCCAACACTCACTGGATCTCTCTTTGGAAAAGCAGCAGTTCACCTCAATTCAGCTAGCACAAAGTTGTGTCCTTTCTCCACCATCAGAGTCAGAGCTCCAACAGTCACCCCAGAATTGTCCAACTCTTACCCAGATGTGGCACCCCCAACTTGGTCCCAACCAGCAGTTTGCTGCTGCAGAAATTGTTGAAGCTGCAATCCAACCCAACGGCTTCATTGGAGAGATGACTATGCCGATGTCTGAGAGTCTGACTGTGTCAGGCTATAGCCAGCTGAGTCTGGAGAACAACAGAATGCTTTATGAAAAGAATTACATGCCTGAGCAGCCACTGCCTCCTGATGCTGAGTTTCAGGCATGTCAGGGACAGCCACAGTTTCAAAGAGCCACACTGCACACAGACAACGGCCGGCTCATCAGTTTCGACTCAGTTGGCTCGCTGTCAGCTACTTCTAGCAATTACAGCTCTCTGAGTCTTAAGTCCTGCGAGAAAGATGGCGAGGATGATGTGAATGAGAACTTTCTGGCCCACTGCAGTCCAAAACTGGTGATTCAGCAGAGCATCGAAGCAATCACACCCCTGAGGGAGTCCACAGACTTGCTGGATATCTCCAACTTCACTCCAGATAAATTCAGACACACATCACTGTCAGAACTCTCTCCACCAGAGACACCTAATTTATCCCCTCAAGTTATGGGCCGTGAGATGAAGATAGCTGGGAAGGCCACTGACCTCCAGGATGGGGCTAAGATGTCATGCACCAAAGACGTGGACTGGAACTGCAAAATGATTGAGCAGCGAGATCTGTCTAGATATTCAGTCGATGGTCACGAGAATCAATTGCACATTTTTAATGGTGAAGACAACTTAAGCCTGGGGACGAAGGAGGAAAATCTAGCTGACTTTGATGGTGATATGATGAGTGCAATTAAGGGGACCAAGGCAAAAAGGAAAAATAGCAGCAAACAAACTACAGGGCAGGGTACCAAAAAAAGCAAAGCCCCAAGAGCTCCTAAGGCAGAAAAGGGCAAAATTCCACGTCAGACTTCAAGAGCATCTAAAAAGTTAAAGGCTTTACTGGATGAGAAGGGTGGAAAAGGCCAGACTGAGGGCGCTGCTCACCCACTGAAGGACAGTGGCTCTGAGGAATGGACAGGAATAGTTTGTTCAGAGAGCCAAAGTCAAGTCCACGATGACCAGCGAGAGTTTGAAGAGCCATCCAACATCTTGTCAAATATTGTCTCAGGGATGGCCGAAGTACAGAGATTCATGATGGCCTCTGTTGAGCCAATATGGGGCCCTGCAGCAAATGTCTGCTTGCCCTCAGAGGCTAACAGCCTCAAGTTAAAAACTCTCAAAATCCTAGCAGGAACTTCATCTGACCCGAAGAAGAAAGGCACTTGTGGGGCTAATGGGGGCACAAAAGGCAGAAAAAGTGGGACAAAAGGTGGCAAAACCCAGGCAAAGTTCAATGCCTCCCTGCCTTTTTTCCCTCAGTTGGCTTTGGGCTGTAACATGTTTGACAAGCCTAGCCTTGCCGTTCCTGGTGTAAATGGCCCCGCACACAAAAAGATGTACCGTCACAAAACCAGTGCAAAATTCCCTCGGATTGAAAATCTAAAGGGCACACGACCAGAACGAGACCCAAATAAGGACATATCATTAATTTCATCTTTTGAGAAACTGAGGTAATATTTTATATCTAGCTGCTGATGCACGTTCCTCACTTTCCCACTTCCTCCTCATTTCTTGACTCGAGACCAGATATGCATGGATTTACGTTATCCTTTAGTACCCCCCTCCCCCTTTTTGCCCCCGAAGAGGATATTGATATCTTGCATGAGAAACTTCTTGTACTCGCAAACTACCTATTGATTGATTGTGCAAGGCTTGATTGAGATTTTAAATTACCATGGCTGCATTTTTTTCTTCTGCATTCTTGTTTTTGCTGTTTTTCTTTTTCCTCGCAGTTGCTGATTACTTTTTGTCTGAAGAAAAGGAAAAACTTTGATAAGTGCGAATTCTCTTTTTGGACCTTTTTTTTCTTCTGTTCAGTTCTCAGTGAATCTTGCTGCCCTTATGTAATTATATTTCTCTCTTCAAACATGTAGCTATTACAAATGTCTTTGTGTGAAACAAGCTCCCCATTTGATTATGTATGCTGAAACAGATGCCCTTCTTTTTACCCTTTTACTGCCTGACTTTTTTAAGTGTGAAATGCTTCGCCCCTTGTCTAAGATATAGTACATCCCTGAACATTAACAGCACACAATGGGACCATTTTGTATTGAAGACATATCAGATTAATGTTGTTCTAATTACTTTCTTACTGTTGGAATGTACTTATAATTTTCTCTTATCTACTATGCTTTTTACAGGAGTTGTACTGGAAATTTGTTCTATGCCATGGAAATCCCAAATGCTTAATTTTTGCTCTTTTTTTTTACTTTCATTTAAATAATAATAATGATATTAATGAAATTGACGGGACAAGATATTATAATACTACTAAGAGATTATAAATATGATTATTATCATTATTATTCAGTATCACTGTACAGAAATGCACTGTTTAAAGCGAAACATGTCCCAAACATAAATGATCTGTGCACATTTATGATCTGTATGAATACTGGCTGTTCCAGTTACTATCCTGATGAATGCTGGCTGTTCTCTCAAGACAAGATCAAGATCTGACATTTCTTTATGCTTAGTTGTTTGGTCTGTTTTCTTTGCGGACCCTATCGTTTGAAGAGCACCTGCAGCTGACAGTGGTACAACCACTCAACCAAAACAACTCAACTCTGAACTTTTGTTACTTTTCTCACCTTGCTTACCAAATTCAATGTACCTCAGCATTACTTCTGCTTAGAAACAAAAAGAGTTGACTCTTCTAAACACAGAAGGAAGAAAGGTGGACGTGGATAATGTTACTAAATGTCTGGTATCAGTTGGTAAGCAATGCTTTCACAATCTACTGTAACAGGGACCGGGGACATAATGCTCCATATTTTGCGTGTTTGCTGAATAGAATATGGTTTGATGGTTAGGAAACTGTAAAGGATGCCTCTTTTCCTTGAACCCACTTTTAAACATTTGCCTTCCTGACAGAAATGTTTAAGTAGTATCCTGTGCTAACAATTTCATCTGACAACAACAAACATATTTTGTTGAACATGCTCATTTGTGTTTTATTTAATTCATTTTATTAGTGGCACATAAATAACACATTTGCTTTGCTAACGCAACCTTTGAAACCAAATTCGTCCTTTCAAAAGCACTGAATACATTGGCATTTACCACATTTAGATTTGTAGATGACACCTTTGATTTGAAAGAGTTGCTCTAGGAGGATATCTCAGGTAAAGTAATGCCTTACCTATAGCTTTTACCTTAGAAAGATTTCACTCCGCCCCCTTCTGCCTCTAGGCGGCCATGTTTAGCACCAGGATGATGCTGATGGGAAACTGCACATGGGCCGCTCGCCCGACTTGCCTGCCTTCTCTCATTTCTGCCTGTTGTCAACTGAATGTACTTCAAGTTTTTTACAATGTGCCACTGTTAAGCTGCCTCCTCCTACTGGTGCTAAGAGGGTAATTGTATTCTCCCAGAAATTATGAAACAAGGATTACTAGAATTGAAAACCCTACTCCTCTCTTTATGAATGTACAATATATGGTTCTGTTTGATGTATTCACGACACAATTCTTTGTCATTAATTGGAATTGCTTTTGCCTTTTTGTTGGAGAAATTATCGAGCTTTATAAATATTGTCTAGAGTTGATACCAGAGGGATTCTTAATTAACTCTCGACATCACAAAAAAATTGTATATTTTTCTCTGTGCCAATTTGTAAGATATTTTGTAAGTGTATATTTTTCTTAGAAAGTGCTGTGAAGTATTAGTGTGTGTGTGTGTGTGTGTGTGTGTGTGTGTGTGTGTGTGTGTGTGTGTGTGTGTGTGTGTGTGTGTGTGTGTGTGTGTGTGTGTGTGTGTGTGTGTGTGTGTGTGTGTGTGTGTGCGTGAGTAACCTTTTTTGTGCCTCTGCGGGCAGTGAAAAGGATGTATAATGATGAGCTTTTGGTTTTAAAAACCAAAATATTAAGAAACAAAAAAATGAAATGAAAAAAAAAACCCTACATTTTGTTGCAAGTTTTGTAAGAGGAAAATGATCTTGTTGTGAGAGTGTTGTGTTATTGTGAAAAACACATATAGGCAAAAAAGTTCAGACAAAAATTGTGAACTCTTCGCTGTTTTATAGATTTTCATGTAAATTATTCTTGTATTATTTTATGTTGTATCTGTTGCAAAGGTTTTAAATATTTGTGATCAAGCCTGTATGGTGAAATGTAATATTGGTAACTTGCTGAGTTTTGTAATAATGTTTATGGAGTACATATACAAATTAAAAGGAGATTTTGAATGCTGCCTCTTGAATGCTGTCACATTTCTTCCGTGACTGTTTACACGAGTAATGCATAATTACATGATCATCAAAGATTATAGCCATTATTTTAAGTGTATTTAAGTAATAATATTATATACGTATGATATATTTAAATATTAAGGCTAAGTTAATGCATTAACCTAATTAGTTATGAGAAAAAACGAGGAGCCTATAGAATGCAGACCTCATTTCTAATAAGTAGAAAAAAACAAATGGCCTTAGATCTTATGGGGACGTCCCATACCAAATACACACCTCATATGAAATCATTTCACTGCAGCCTTTTGGAGATATATGACATTATTCCACTATACACTCACCTAAAGGATTATTAGGAACACCTGTTCAATTTGTCATTAATGCAATTATCTAATCAACCAATCACATGGCAGTTGCTTCAATGCATTTAGGGGTGTGGTCCTGGTCAAGACAATCTCCTGAACTCCAAACTGAATGTCAGAATGGGAAAGAAAGGTGATTTAAGCAATTTTGAGCGTGGCATGATTGTTGGTGCCAGACGGGCCGGTCTGAGTATTTCACAATCTGCTCAGTTACTGGGATTTTCACGCACAACCATTTCTAGGGTTTACAAAGAATGGTGTGAAAAGGGAAAAACATCCAGTATGCGGCAGTCCTGTGGGTGAAAATGCCTTGTTGATGCTAGAGGTCAGAGGAGAATGGGCCGACTGATTCAAGCTGATAGAAGAGCAACTTTGACTGAAATAACCACTCGTTAAAACCGAGGTATGCAGCAAAGCATTTGTGAAGCCACAACACGCACAACCTTGAGGCGGATGGGCTACAACAGCCGAAGACCCCACCGGTTACCACTCATCTCCACTACAAATAGGAAAAAGAGGGTACAATTTGCACAAGCTCACCAAAATTGGACAGTTGAAGACTGGAAAAATGTTGCCTGGTCTGATGAGTCTCGATTTCTGTTGAGACATTCAGATGGTAGAGTCAGAATTTGGCGTAAACAGAATGAGAACATGGATCCATCATGCCACTGTGCAGGCTGGTGGTGGTGGTGTAATGGTGTGGGGGATGTTTTCCTGGCACACTTTAGGCCCCTTAGTGCCAATTGGGCATTGTTTAAATGCCACAGCCTACCTGAGCATTGTTTCTGACCATGTCCATCCCTTTACGACCACCATGTACCCATTCTCTGATGGCTACTTCCAGCAGGATAATGCACCATGTCACAAAGCTCGAATCATTTCAAATTGGTTTCTTGAACATGACAATGAGTTCACTGTACTAAAATGGCCCCCACAGTCACCAGATCTCAACCCAATAGAGCATCTTTGGGATGTGGTGGAACGGGAGCATCGTGCCCTGGATGTGCATCCCACAAATCTCCATCAACTGCAAGATGCTATCCTATCAATATGGGCCAACATTTCTAAAGAATGCTTTCAGCACCTTGTTGAATCAATGCCACGTAGAATTAAGGCAGTTCTGAAGGCGAAAGGGGGTCAAACACAGTATTAGTATGGTGCTCCTAATAATCCTTTAGGTGAGTGTACATCTATAAAGACCTCATTTCTAATCAGTATCAGGGAAAGAATGGCCAGTTCTTATAGGTTTTTGAGAGTTTTAGAGATATGTCAAATTATTCCACTTCAGAGGCCTATAAAGACCTAATTTCTGATTAGTAAAAAAAGAATGGCCAGTTCTTATAGGGGACATCCCATACTATATGTACATCTCATATGAAACCATTTCACTGCAGCATTTTGTAGATATGTCAAAATGTAGTTTGTAAGTCCTAAAATAAGTCACAAAGCATTTTATCTAGCGGTAAAAGTTCTTAGCTAAGAGTTCTCTCTTAGCTAAAATATCTAGCTTCGGTTGACCGCCTTCTGTATTCAACTAAGAAGAGGTATTTAGAAAGAGTAAACACTTTATTAAGTGTGAAATTAATCTTCATTCTCCCTCCCAAACATTCTTTCACAGTTTGAACCTGATGAATTTTATCTAATATCCTGGAATATGGCCATGATGTGTCTTCATACATGGTTGTTAAGAAATGAAAAGCTACACACCCCATCCATTAGGATTAGAAGAACTGTTACCACACATATAACATGCTAGAAACATAATAACCACTGCAATAATTATCCAGTCATGGACTCTTAAGCATTTGCCTATTTAAATCCACATTTTTATTAAATAATATCTAATATTTTTATTTATTTAATTGTATGTGTATCATGTGCCAAACATACTGCCTCTAACTTCACATGTCCTGCACAATGGTTTGAGCCATCACTTTGTCAAAATACCTTTTGAATTGAAACACAGACTTTGATATCAACATCAAATGATATGGAAAGCATGCACATTTATGAAATGTCTTGCATTGATTTGCCTGCTTTCTGTGCCCCAGAGCAAATATGCAACAGTGTTCAGTAGTTCACACTTTGCTGTCCAGTGAGTGAGGAGTAGAGTGGATTTGACCTTGACAATCAAGGGCAAAGCATTAAAATCATTTAAATTCAAAACAACAACAAGGAAAAAACATGGACAGATGGGATTTTTAAGGTGAACCAGTTGAACAACAAGGATATGCTTTTATGTAAATGTATTTATTAAGACAACAGAACATTCAGGAATGAATGAACATTGCATAGATCACTTGAACCACGAATGCACAAAAAAAAAAAAAAAAAAAGACATGGATGGGATGTGAGTGGAGTTTTTAGAATGTTGAAATTGCATCCCACAAATCTCCCTCAACTGTCAATGCTATCCTATTAATGGAAAGCACATTTCTAAATGAATGCTTTCAGCACCTTGTTGATGACCACGTATAATGTAAGGCAGTATCTGAATGCATCAAACACAGTATTAGTATGGTGATCCTAATAATCCTTTAGGTTAGTGTACATCTATAAAGACCTCATTTCTAATCAGTATCAGGGAAAGAATGGCCAGTTCTTATAGGTTTTTGAGAGTTTTTGAGATATATCAAATTATTCCACTTCAGAGGCCTATAAAGACCTCCAATGATTAGTAAAAAAAGAATGGCCAGTTCTTATAGGGGACATCCCATACTATATGTACATCTCATATGAAACCATTTCACTGCAGCATTTTGTAGATATGTCAAAATATAGTTTGTAAGTCCTAAAATAAGTCACAAAGCATTTTATCTAGCGGTAAAAGTTCTTAGCTAAGAGTTCTCTCTTAGCTAAAATATCTACCTTCTGTTGACCGCTCTTCTGTCATTCAACTAAGAAGAGGTATTTAGAAAGAGTAAACACTTTATTAAGTGTGAAAATTAATCTTCATTCTCCACCCAAACATTCTTTCACAGTTTGAACCTGATGAATTTTATCTAATATCCTGGAATATGGCCATGATGTGTCTTCATACATGGTTGTTAAGAAATGAAAAGCTACACACCCCATCCATTAGGATTAGAAGAACTGTTACCACACATATAACATGCTAGACTCATAATAACCACTGCAATAATTATCCAGTCATGGACTCTTACTTTGCCTATTTAAATCCACATTTTTATTAAATAATATCTAATATTTTTATTTATTTACTTGTATGTGTATCATGTGCCAAACATCACTGCCTCTAACTTCACATGTCACTCACAATGGTTTGAGCCATCACTTTGTCAAAATACCTTTTGAATTGAAACACAGACTTTGATATCAACATCAAATGATATGGAAAGCATGCACATTTATGAAATGTCTTGCATTGATTTGCCTGCTTTCTGTGCCCCAGAGCAAATATGCAACCAGTGTTCAGAGGTGTCACAAACCTCCAGTAGAGAAGCACCGAATTTGACCCTTGACAATCAAGGGCACAGCATTAAAATCATTTTAATTCAAAACAACAACAAGGGGAAAAAACATGGACAGATGGGATTTTTAAAGGTGAACCAGTTGAACAACAAGGATATGCTTTTATGTAAATGTATTTATTAAGACAACAGAACATTCAGGAATGAATGCTTTTGCATAGATCACTTGAACCACGAATGCACAAAACAAAAAACCAAAAAAAAAAAAAAGACTGGATTCCTCACCTCAGTTTATTGGTTGAAATAAAAAAAGTAACAAATTCTTCCCTCCCAGGTCAATTTGACCCACTTAGGAATTAATGGAAAGCGCACATCGAAAAACCTAAAAATTCAAAAACTTTGATGACTTTATAATGTCTACACATGTATCTGAATGCATACTGAAGAGATACTGAAGAGATACTGACTTTAGGACCCAGAGGAACAGCTCATTTGCTCCATATTGAGCTATAAGGCCATCTAGTGCCAAGAGTCATGAAATATTGTTATATATTATATTTTTCCCACAAGAGGTCGGCAAAGACACCCAATGTGAGATATTTTGAGCTGAATTAAACGGATAGTTCACCCAAAAGTGAAAATTAGCCCATGATTTACTCACCCTCAAGTTATCCTAGGTGTATATGACCTTCTTCTTTCAGACAAATACAATCAGAGTTTGTTTGATTGTTTGACTGACTGACTGACTGACTCACTCACTCACTCACTCACTCACTCACTCACTCACCTCCTCACTCCTCACTCCACACTCTACTCACTCCTCCTCTCACATTTACACACTCACTGACTCACTCACTCACTCACTCACTCACTCACTCACTCACTCACCACATTCACCACACTCCTCCTCCTCCACTCACTCACTCACTCACTCCTCACCCACCACCACCACTCCTCCACTCACTCACTCACTCACTCACTCACCACTCACTCACTCACTCCACTCACTCACTCACCCTCACTCACTCACTCCACTCACTCACTCCACTCACTCACTCCACCACTCCACTCACTCACTCACCACCCACCACTCACTCACTCACACTCACCACCACCACCACTCACTCACTCACTCACTCACTCACCACCTCACCTCCACTCACCACCTCACTCCTCCACCACTCACTCACTCTCACCACCACCACTCCTCACTCCTCACTCACTCCACCACTTACCACCACTCACCTCACCACACTCCACTCACTCACTCACCTCACTCACCACTCCACTCCACTCACTCACCACTCACTCCTCCACCACCACTCCACCTCACATTTACCACTCCACCACACTCACTCACTCACCACACACTCACTCACTCACTCACTCACTCACTCACTCCACCTCACTCACTCACTCACTCACCACTCACTCACTCACTCACCACCTCATTTACCACCACTCACTCACCACACCACCACTCACCACCACCACTCACTCACCACTCACCACCACTCACTCACTCACACCACCACTCACTCACTCCCACTCACTCACCACTCACTCACACACCACCACTCACCACCCACTCACTCACCACTCACACTCACCACTCCACCACCACCACCTCCACTCACACACCCACCACCACCACCACTCACTCACTCACTCACCACTCACTCACTCACACACCACTCTCACTCCACTCACTCACACTTTCACCTCACTCACTTACACTCACTCACTCCACTCACCCACTCCACCTCACTCACTCACTCCACCTCACTCACTCCTCCTCACTCACACCACCACCACCACCACCACCACTCACTCCTCACTCACTCACCACCACTCACCACTCACTCACTCACTCACACTCACTTCACTCACACTCCACTCACTCACCACTCACCACACACTCACCACTCCACTCACTCACTCACTCACACTCACTCACTCACTCACCTCACATTTACCACTCACTCACTCACTCACTCACTCACTCACTCCTCCACACTCCTCCACCTCACTCATTTACTCACTCACTCACTCACTCCTCACTCACTCACCACTCACCACTCACTCACTCACTACTCACCTCACACTCACTCTCACTCACTCCTCACTCCACACTCTCACCTCACTCACCACCACTCCACCACACTCACTCACTCACTCACCACCACCACCACTCACACTCACTCACTCACTCACTCCACCACCTCCACTCACTCACCACCACTCACTCACTCCACTCACCCACCACACTCACTCACTCCTCCACCACCACCACACTCACTCACCACTCACTCACTCACTCACTCACTCACATCACACTCACTCACTCACTCACTCACTCACTCACTCACTCACCACCACTCACCACTCACTCACTCCACCACACCACCACCACACACTCCACCACTCACTCACTCACCACTCCACCCACTCCTCACACCTCACCACTCACTCCTCCACTCACTCACTCCACCACCTCACCTCACTCACCACCACCACCACCACACCTCCACCACCACCACCACCACTCACTCCACATCCACCACACCACACTCCACCCACTCACTCACCACACTCACTCACTCACTCACCACTCCTCACACCACCACCACTCACTCACCACTCACCACCTCACTCCTCCCACTCACTCACTCCACCACCACCTCACTCACCACTCACACACACACCACCACCACCTCACTCACCACACTCACACCACCACTCACTCCTCACTCACCTCACACTCCACTCACCACTCACCACCACCACTCCACCTCACTCCACCTCACTCCACCTCCACACCACTCCTCACACACTCCACCCACTCCACCACCACACTTTACCACCTTCACCTCACTCACTCCTCACACACCACCTCACTCCTCACTCACCTCCACCACTCACTCACCACCACCTCCACCACTCACTCACCACATCTCCACTCACTCACCACTCACCACCACCACCACTCACACTTACCTCCACTCACTCCACCACCACCACTCACTCACCTCACTCACTCACCTCACCACACACCACCTCCACCACCACTCACTCACTCACTCACTCACACTCACACCACCACTCACTCACTCACTCACTCACATCACACTCCACACTCCCACACACCACACTCACCACCACCACCTCCTCCACTCACTCACTCACTCACTCACTCACCTCACTCACTCACTCACCACCACTCACCACTCACTCCTCACTCACTCACCACCACCACCACTCACTCCACACTCACTCCTCACACTCACTCACACCACTCACCACTCCTCACCTCACACACCTCACTCACACACCACCACCACTCACTCACTCACCTCCACCACCACCACTCACTCACTCCACCCACATCACTCACCACCACTCACACTCACATTCACTCACCACCACCTCACTCACTCCACTCACTCACCACACTCACACACTCACCACCACCTCACTCCACTCACCACACACACTCACTCCATACACTCCTCCACACTCACTCACCTCACAATCACCACTCACTCACTCACTCACTCTCCACTCCACCACCACCCACCACCACCACATTTACCATTCACTCCACTCACCACCACCACTCACTCCACCACTCACCCTCCACACCTCACCACCACTCACCTCACATTTACCACTCCTCCACCACCTCCACACTCACTCACTCACTCACCACCTCCACACCACCACACTCACTCCACCACCACCACCCACCACCACCACCTCACACACTCACTCACTCACTCACTCCTCCTCACTCACCACACTCACTCACTCACTCACTCCTCACCACTCACTCTCACTCCACCACTCACTCACTCACTCACTCACTCACTCCACTCACTCCTCCACCACTCACCACTCACTCACTCACTCCACTATTTTCACTCACTTTACTCACTCACTCACCACCACCAATTTAACACTCATCACTCACCACTGACCACTGCCACCTCACAAAAGACCACTCACTCACTCACTCAGACCACCACTCACTCCAGTCGCTCACTGAAAGAGCTTCTAACTCCTTTAAAAACTTTGTAGTCAATTTCCTTCACTCAACAAAACACCTCCACCACGACCGTACATTTACTCTTCTCACCTCACATTTACCACTCACTCACTCACTCACACACTCACTCCTACACACACACTCCACTCACTCACTCCACCTCACTCACTCACTCACTCACCTCCTCACTCACTCACTCACTCCACTCCATTTACCACCACCACTCACTCACCACATTTACCACCACCACTCACACTCACCACTCACCACCACTCCACCACCTCACACCTACCACTCACTCACACTCACCCACCACTCACTCACTCACTCACTCACACCTCACTCACTCACTCCACTCACCACTCACCACCACACTCACTCCTCACTCCACTCACTCACCACCACCACCTCCACCTCCACTCACTCACTCACTCACCACTCACTCACTCACCTCCTCCACTCACTCACATTTACCACTCCCACTCACTCCACTCACTCACCACCACACTCACCTCACTCACCACCACCACTCACCTCACACCACACATTTCACCACTCCACTCCACTCACCACCACCACCACCACTCACTCACCACTCACTTACCTCACTCACTCACCACCACTCACTCACTCCACCACCACCACCCTCACTCACCACCACACTCACTCCACCACTCCCACTCACCTCACTCACCACCACTCACCACTCACTCACTCACCCACTCACTCCACCTCCCACTCACTCACTCACTCACTCACCACTCACTCACCACCACCCTCCCACTCACCACTCACCACCACTCCTCACTCACCACACACTCCTTACACACTCCTCTCCTCCACACTCACTCCACTCACTCCACTCACTCCACCACCACCACTCACCACCACACTCACCACTCCACCTCACCACCACACATCACACCACTCCACCACTCACCACACTCACCACCACCATAACCACTCACACCTCCACCACCACCACTCACACACCACTCACTCACACTCACCACACACCACCACCACCACCCTCACCACTCACTCCACTCCACCTCCCACTCCACCACCACCACCACCACCACTCACCACACACTCATCACCACCACCACCACTCACTCACTCACTCCTCCACTCACTCACTCTCACATTTACCACTCACTCACTCACTCACCACTCACTCACTCACCACCACCACACCACCACTCACTCACCACTCACTCACACCACCACTCACCACTCACCTCACTCACACTCCACACCACCACTCACCACCACCACCACATTCACCTCACACTCCACTCCACCACTCACTCCCACCCACCACTCACTCCACCACCCACCACTCCACCTCACCACCTCCTCCACCACTCCACCTCACTCCTCACTCTCCTCCACCACCTACCACTCACTCCACCTCCTCTCACTCACACACTCCACTCACTCACCACACACTCCACATCACTCACTCACACACTCACTCACTCACTCCACACTCACCACTCACTCACTCACTCCTCACACCTCACCTCACTCCTCACTCACTCACTCACTCCACTCACTCACTCACCTCCTCTCACCTCACCCACCTCCACCTCCACTCACTCACTCACTCACCACCACCACTCACCACCACCACACACTCACTCACTCCTCACTCACCACCACCTCATAAAATACACACCTCCTAACCAGTCACTCACCACTCACTCACTCACTCACTCACCTTCTCATTCACCTCACTAGACCACTCCACCACCACCACTCACTCAGTCACTCACTGAAAACAGTGTTCTGAAATATCTGACCACTCACTTTAAAAGACCTGTCATTCGCTCACTAGTGACATCCAGTCCTTCAAAACCAAAACTGTGTGGTGAATTTCTTCAAAAACAAAACAAGTGTTTGTTTCGACTCACATCCTCTTCTCTCCACAGTAATCTCAAGTAAGTCTGGTGTAAGACTAATAACCAAACCAGCCCTCTTGATCAATTTATTTATCCTATTTTTGTCTTAGACAGATATGCTGACCTTCTCTTTTTCTTTCGAAATCGATCACAAATTTTAAAAATGTCTGGCTAATCCAAGCTTTATAATGGCAGTGAATGGCTGTTTCTGTTTTGAAGTCCATAAAAGTGCATCTATCCATCATGCGGCGTGTTCACGACAGACTGGCGTTCCAGCGCTCCAGACTATTTATTGATTGATTGATTGATTGATTGATAAAATTTAGTAATGTAAAGGTAAATAAAATAAAAAATAGAAAAAATATTATCAAAATTAAATGAAATAATTCTCCTGTTAAATGAAAATTCTCTTGTTTCTTTTCTACATAAAATTCATGCATAGAAAAAAGAAAAAAAAAAAAAAACCTACTCTGAATTTACCAATATATTGCTCACAAATATTGCAGCACTATCACTTTAAAATGTACTTGTTTTGTTTTCCTGTACTAGTTTTGTATTATTCAGGATGTACTTCTGAAATGTGTTAAGGCACTGCTAATAATGTTGACTCCGTGAGAACATTAAAGTCGGCATGAAATGTAAGTTGCAATTGTCTTTTCTTCCCTATGGTATATTTGAGGGCGGGTATAAATGTAGGACGGGACTTGGAGAATGTTAGCACTCATAAGGGGGAAATAGCAGTAAAACAGCTTAATTATAATGATTTCACTTGATCTTATACTGACCCTAAATAGCAAATCTGTTGACAATGTTAAAATGATTTTCCTCACTCATGATTTTCACTCACTCACCTCACATTTACCACTCACTCACTCACCACCACACTCACCTCACATCACCACTCACACTCACCTCATCCACATTTACCACTCCACTCACTCACCACACTCACTCACTCCACTCCTCACCTCACACTCACCACCACTCACTCCACCACCACCCACCACACACTCCCCACACATCACCACCCACCACTCACTCACTCACCTCACATTTACCACTCACTCACTCACTCCACCACTCCTCCTCCACTCACCACTCACCACCACCACTCACCACACACTACCACTCACTCACACTCCACTCACACCTCACTCCCACCACCACCACCTCACCCACCACCACTCACTCACTCACTCACTCACCACCTCACACTCCACCACCACCACTCACCACACTCACCTCACATTTACCACTCACCACACCACATTTACCACTCACTCACTCACTCCACTCACTCACTCACTCACCACCACCACCACCACTCACTCACTCACCACTCACCACCACTCACCACCACCACTCCTCCACCACTCCACACATTTACCACCACTCACTCACCACCACCACCTCACCACATTTACCACTCACCACTTCCACTCACTCCACTCACACTCACCTCCACACCACCACTCCACTCACTCCACTCACTCACCCACCTCACTCACCACTCACCACCCACACATTTACCACCACCACTCCACCACCACTCCACCACTCACTCACTCACCATCACTCACTCACACACCACTCCACCACACTCACCACCACACTCCACACTCACACTCCACACTCTACCACTCCTCCACACTCCTCCACTCCTCACTCACTCACTCACTCACACTCACCTCACATTTACCACTCACACCACCACTCCACCTCACCACTCACTCCACTCCTCACCACATCACACTCCACCTCCACTCACTCACTCACTCACACACACTCCACACACACACACACACCACTCACACACACTCACTCACTCACTCACTCACTCACTCACTCACTCCACTCCACTCACTCACTCCACCACTCACTCCACTCACTCACTCACTCACTCACTCACTCACTACCATTTTATTTCACTTTATAAAATAAATAAATAATTTAACAGTGTTCGTTGAAATATCTGACCACTGCAGGGACAAAAGACCTTCTCATTCGCTCACTAGAGCACCGAGGCATTACCAGTCGCTCACTGAAAGAGCTTCTAAGTCCTTTAAAAAGGTTGTGTAGTGAATTTCCTTCAAAAAACAAAACAAGTGTTTGTTTCGACCGTATCCTCTTCTCACCTCACATTTACCACTCACTCACTCACTCACTCACTCACACTCACTCACTCACTTACTCACTCACTCACTCACTCACTCACTCACTCACTCACTCACTCACTCACTCACCTCACTCACTCACACTCACTCACTCACTCACTCACCACTCACTCCACCTCACACCTCACTCACACACTCACTCACCTCACTCACTCACTCCACTCACCACTCACCACCACCACCCACTCACTCACTCACTCACTCCACTCACCACCACTCACTCCTCACTCCTCCACTCACCTCACTCACCTCACACCACCACTCACTCACCACACACTCCACCACTCACTCACCACTCACACTCACTCACACACACCACACCTCACATTTACCACACTCACCACACCACCACCACTCCACCACCTCCACTCACCACCACCACCACTCACTCACCACCACCCTCACATTTGCCACTCCACCACTCCACCACCACCACCACCACCACCACTCACCACCACCACCACTCACCACCACCACTCACTCCACCACCTCCCACCACACACTCACCTCACACTTACCACCACTCCACCACCTCACATTTACCACCACTCACTCACTCACTCACTCACCACACACCACCACCACCTCACCCACCTCACCACCACACTCACCACACTCACCACACCACCACCACTCACACTTACCACTCCACCACCACACCACCACCACACTCACCACCACCTCACATTTACCACTCACCACTCACTCACACTCACCTCACATTTACCACTCACTCACACTCACCACTCACACTCACCACTCACCACCTCACTCACTCACCACTCACCACCACCACCACCACCACACACTCACCACCACCACTCACCACCACCACCACCACTCACCACACCTCACTCACCTCACATTTACCACCACCACCACTCACCACCACTCACCACATTTACCACTCCACCACCCACCACCACCACACTCCACCACTCACTCACTCACCACTCACTCACTCACCACACACCACCACTCACTCACCACACTCACCATCATTTACCACTCACCCACTCACTCACACCACACTCACTCACTCACTCACTCACTCACTCACCACCACCACCACCTCCACATTTACCACTCACTCCACTCACCACCACTCACACACTCACTCCACCTCACCACTCACACACTCACACCACCCACCACACACACTGACTCACACACACCACACTCACTCACTCACACTCACTCACTCACTCCACTCACTCACCACTCACTCACTCACCACACTCACTCACTCACTCACTCACTCACTCACTCACTCACTCACTCACTCACTCACTCACTCACTCACTCACTATTTTATTTCACTTTATAAAATAAATAAATAATTTAACAGTGTTCGTTGAAATATCTGACCACTGCAGGGACAAAAGACCTTCTCATTCGCTCACTAGAGCACCGAGGCATTACCAGTCGCTCACTGAAAGAGCTTCTAAGTCCTTTAAAAAGGCTGTGTAGTGAATTTCCTTCAAAAACCAAAACAAGTGTTTGTTTCGACCGTATCCTCTTCTCCACAGTAATCTCAAGTAAGTCTGGTGTAAGACTAATAACCGAACCAGCCCTCTTGATCAATTTATTTATCCTATTTTTGTCTTAGACAGATATGCGACCTTCTCTTTTTTCTTTCGGAAATCGATCACAAATTTTAAAAAAATGTCCTGGCTAATCCAAGCTTTATAATGGCAGTGAATGGCTGTTTCTGTTTTGAAGTCCATAAAAGTGCATCTATCCATCATGCGCGTGTTCACGACAGACTGGCGTTCCAGCGCTCCAGACTATTTATTGATTGATTGATTGATTGATAAAATTTAGTAATGTAAAGGTAAATAAAATAAAAATAGAAAAATATTATCAAAATTAAATGAAATAATTCTCCTGTTAAATGAAAATTCTCTTGTTTCTTTTCTACATAAAATTCATGCATAGAAAAAAAAAAGAAAAAAAACCTACTCTGAATTTACCAATATATTGCTCAGAAATATTGCAGCACTATCACTTTAAAATGTACTTGTTTTGTTTTCCTGTACTAGTTTTGTATTATTCAGGATGTACTTCTGAAATGTGTTAAGGCACTGCTAATAATGTTGACTCCGTGAGAACATTAAAGTCGGCATGAAATGTAAGTTGCAATTGTCTTTTCTTCCCTATGGTATATTTGAGGGCGGGTATAAATGTAGGACGGGACTTGGAGAATGTTAGCACTCATAAGGGGGGAAATAGCAGTAAAACAGCTTAATTATAATGATTTCACTTGATCTTATACTGACCCTAAATAGCAAATCTGTTGACAATGTTAAAATGATTTTCCTCACTCACCTCACATTTACCACTCACTCACTCACTCACTCACTCACTCACTCACTCACTCACTCACTCACTCACTCACCACTCACCTCACTCACTCACCACCACCACCACCACCACCACCTCACATTCACCACCACTCCTCACTCACTCACCTCCTCCACCCACCACCACCACCACTCACTCACTCACTCACTCACCACCACTCACTCCACCTCACATTTACCACTCACCACACACTCACCACACTCACCACCACCACCTCACATTTACCACTCCTCACTCACCACCACCACCACCCACTCCACCACATTTACCACTCACCACTCCACCTCACTCACCTCACATTTACCACACACTCACCACCTCACTCACCACATTTACCACCACCACTTACCCACTCACCACTCACCACCACTCACCACTCACCACTCACTCACCACTCACTCACCACTCACTCCACTCACCCACCTCACCCCACCACACACCACTCACCACCTCACCACTCACTCACTCACCACCACCACTCACTCACTCACCACCACCACCACCACCACCACACCACTCACTCACCTCCACCACTCACCACTCCACCACCACACACCACCTCACATTTACCACTCACTCACTTACTCACATTCACTCCTCACCACCACTCACCACTCACTCACCACCCACCACACTCACTCACCACACACCACCACCCTCCACCACCACCACCACTCACTCTCCACCACCACCACTCACTCACTCACCACCACTCACACTCACCTCCACATTTACCACTCACCACTCACACTCACTCCACACCACCACTCACTCACTCACCACCACCACCTCACATTTACCACTCCTCACTCACTCCACTCACTCACTCACTCACTCACCACCTCACACACACTCCTCCACCACACACACACTGACTCTCACACACTCACTCCACCCACTCACCACTCACTCACACCTCACCCACTCACTCACCACTCACCACTCACTCACTCACTCCTCCACTCACCACCACTCACTCCACTCACTATTTTATTTCACTTTATAAAATAAATAAATAATTTAACAGTGTTCGTTGAAATATCTGACCACTGCAGGGACAAAAGACCTTCTCATTCGCTCACTAGAGCACCGAGGCATTACCAGTCGCTCACTGAAAGAGCTTCTAAGTCCTTTAAAAGGTTGTGTAGTGAATTTCCTTCAAAAACAAAACAAGTGTTTGTTTCGACCGTATCCTCTTCTCACCTCACATTTACCACTCACTCACTCACTCACTCTCCACACACACTCACTCACTCACTTACTCACTCACTCTCACTCACCACTCACTCACTCACTCCTCACTCCACTCACTCACTCACCACCCACCACTCACACACCACTCACTCACTCACCACTCACCACACTCACACCTCCACTCACTCACCTCCACCACTCACTCACTCCACACTCACTCACCACTCCACCTCCACCACCACCACCACCTCCACTCACTCACTCCTCCACTCACTCCACTCACTCACTCACTCCTCACTCACCACTCACTCACCACTCACTACACCACTCACCACTCACCACCACTCCCACCACACTCACTCACTCCACACTCCTCACTCACTCACTCACTCACCACCACCACCACCACCACTCCACCACCCACCACCACCACCCACCCACCACCACCACCACCACCACATCTCACCACCACCACCACTCACCCACCACTCACACACCACTCACCACCACCTCACCACCACTCCACCACTCCACCACCACCACTCACTCACCACACACTCACACCACACTCACTCTCACCACCACCACCTCACTCACTCACATTTACCACTCACTCCCACTCACATTTACATCACCACACTCACTCACTCACTCCACCACCACCACTCCACCTCACTCACCACCACCACCACCCACCACCTCACATTTACCACTCCACTCACTCCACCCACCACTCCCACACCACACTCACACCCACCTCACATTTACCACTCCACCACCACCTCACTCACCTCACATTTACCACTCACCACACACACTCCACCACATCACCACCACCACTCACCACCACCACCACCACCACTCACCACCACCACCACCTCCACCACTCACCACCACCTCACATTTACCACTCACTCACCACCACCACTCACACTCACTCACCACCTCATTTACCACTCACCACCACTCACTCACTCACCACCACCACCACCTCACATTTACCACCACCACCACCACCACCACTCACCACCACCACCACCACCACTCACTCACCCACCACTCACCTCACATTTACCACTCGCCACCACTCACACACTCACCACTCACTCACTCACTCACCACTCACCACCACCACCACCACCTCACATTTACATTTCCACCACCACCTCACTCACTCACTCACACTCACTCACTCACTCCACCTCACACACTCACCACTCACCACCACACACACTGACTCACACACACATCACTCACACTCACTCACTCACTCACACTCACTCACTCACTCACTCACTCACTCACTCACTCACTCACTCACCACACTCACTCACTCACTACTCACTCACTCCTCCACTCACTCACTCCTCCACCTCACTCACACCACTCACCTCACTCACTTACTCACTCACCACTCACTCACTCACTCACACTCACCACCACACTCCACCTCACTCACTCACTCACACTCACTCACCACTCACACACACACTCACTCACTCCACTCACTCACTCACTCACCTCCACACACTCACTCACTCACTCACTCTCCTCCACTCACACACTCACTCACTCCACTCACCACTCACTCACTCTCACTCACTCACTCACTCACTCACTCACTCACTCACTATTTTATTTCACTTTATAAAATAAATAAATAATTTAACAGTGTTCGTTGAAATATCTGACCACTGCAGGGACAAAAGACCTTCTCATTCGCTCACTAGAGCACCGAGGCATTACCAGTCGCTCACTGAAAGAGCTTCTAAGTCCTTTAAAAAGGTTGTGTAGTGAATTTCCTTCAAAAACCAAAACAAGTGTTTGTTTCGACCGTATCCTCTTCTCCACAGTAATCTCAAGTAAGTCTGGTGTAAGACTAATAACCGAACCAGCCCTCTTGATCAATTTATTTATCCTATTTTTGTCTTAGACAGATATGCGACCTTCTCTTTTTTCTTTCGGAAATCGATCACAAATTTTAAAAAAATGTCCTGGCTAATCCAAGCTTTATAATGGCAGTGAATGGCTGTTTCTGTTTGAAGTCCATAAAAGTGCATCTATCCATCATGCGCGGCGTGTTCACGACAGACTGGCGTTCCCAGCGCTCCAGACTATTTATTGATTGATTGATTGATTGATAAAATTTAGTAATGTAAAGGTAAATAAAATAAAAATAGAAAAATATTATCAAAATTAAATGAAATAATTCTCCTGTTAAATGAAAATTCTCTTGTTTCTTTTCTACATAAAATTCATGCATAGAAAAAAAAAAAAAAAAAAACTCTCTGAATTTACCAATATATTGCTCAGAAATATTGCAGCACTATCACTTTAAAATGTACTTGTTTTGTTTTTCCTGTACTAGTTTTGTATTATTCAGGATGTACTTCTGAAATGTGTTAAGGCACTGCTAATAATGTTGACTCCGTGAGAACATTAAAGTCGGCATGAAATGTAAGTTGCAATTGTCTTTTCTTCCCTATGGTATATTTGAGGGCGGGTATAAATGTAGGACGGGACTTGGAGAATGTTAGCACTCATAAGGGGGGAAATAGCAGTAAAACAGCTTAATTATAATGATTTCACTTGATCTTATACTGACCCTAAATAGCAAATCTGTTGACAATGTTAAAATGATTTTCCTTGATGATGAACATGTTGATGCTTTTGTTTCCTCCGGTGTGTCTTTTACAATTTCAAAATATCATTTTTTTTTTTTTTTTTTTGTGTGTGTTCAGCAGAAGAAAGAGATTCATACACGTTTGGAACAACTTGAGGGTGAGTAAATGATGACACCATTTTTCATTTTTGGGTGAACTATCCCTTTAAAACTGCATTTGTATCATTTTGGACAGATGTGTTAGTGTTGTTTTGTGTGATATTGGCTATATTAAAAGAGCCCATAATGTTTTAGCATATCTATGGGTTTGATGTTATTTCTGAGACATATTCACTACTAAAAGAGAGTCGGATAGAGGTAGTTTCACCCAAAATGAGAATTAAGCCACACTGTACAGGGATTTTACCACGTGAGCGATTCTATAATAGGAGATTATGACATTTCAAAAAGATCTTTCCAGTATCTTATTGAAAACATATTCAATTTTAATAATTTAGAGCTTGCCAAACACGTTACTTACTTTTTCTTTTTTCTTTTTACTTATAACGAAAAAGTAATTTATGTATAGCACTGTTTGTCAACTCTGTTACAGACAAATTAGGCAATGTGTAGACATAAGAGTTTGACAGTAACAGGACTGACAATTTTAAACATGTTAGCCACAAATTAAATCATGATTAAGAGACCCACTGTGTGATCAGTGATTCTGTTTTCCTTTGGATTATGTGGTAAGAATTTTGACGTTTTACAAAATAACTCTTGGTGTAAAAACTTTTTAGATTCAAATGTTTTCTCCGGGAGAGCGCACACACACACACACACACACACACACACACACACACACACACACACACACACACACACACACACACACACACACACACACACACACACACACACACCTTTCAGTGCATCAGATCTTATCAGTGAAGGAAAGTGACATAATTTCCTGTAACCGATTTAAAGGCAATGTATGGTACGGTAACAGAGTTGACGCAAGATTTATGGACATGTTTTTAGAAGTTAAAAGTTATTTTTAAACTATTTAATGTTGTAGAGTTAGGGAAAATTACTATTTAGGACTAATAGTTTATCAAATAAAATAAATGAAATTTAAATTAAATTTAACTAAAATATGTTTTTGAATAAGCTATACAAGACACATAAAATATTATATTGTTATGGCCTGCAACATTGTAATCCATGACAATGAGTAACAAATTATATAAAAAAAGTTTTTATATATATAAATAACAATTTGAAAAGAAATGTACACCAAATGTACCTGAAATTATAGAATCACCCAGAGTTGTTTTGGCACAAAAGCTACTTCCAATATAGGCCTACTCCGTAAAGCCATGTCACAAATAACCTACAACATCAGCCTTAAACAGGGACTTTTAAGTTGTATTATATTAATTACGATATTATATTAATATCAACATTTTAAGAGAAGCATACTGGCCTTTGCACGTTTTTTTTTTATTTTATTTTTTTATACAGTATTACGTCATTATGGTCCAAAATGTCTGTTATCCAGGAATGACATTAGAGAAAGCACAATTTGGAGACAAAAGTCTTTCTGTCATAAAAATGTAAATAAGCTTAGTATTATCACTATATTTGTAGGTATCATTGAAAACACACACACTTTAAATTTTTATGTGTACAATAATATTTTGTATTATTTATATTATGCTTTGGAATGTTGTGACGTAAAAGTTTTCCGAAGAAAAACACAGATAAAGTACAGACACTTGAAAAATGTACTTAAGCAGAGTAATAATACTTCACTACTGCCCGCCTCTGCTCGTGTTTGATTATTTCTGAGACATATTCGACACAGAGAGAGTCGGATAGAGGTAGTTTCAGCCAAAATGAAAAATAAGCCACACTGTACAGTGGTTTTACCCTTAGCCTTGTCACAACCTCTATACATACTTCAGCGTTAAATAAGGACTTTTAAGTTGTATTACGTTTCCGCACAATTCCGCACACCGGAAGTAGATTCACTCTGAAGAGACGCTTGAGAAAATGTACTCCTGAATAGCTGTCAAGAATAACACTTATAAACATCTACAAGGCGGATAAGGGAACTGTTACTAGATAAGGCGTCGACGGGTTTATTAAGGTATTCTTCTGTGTTGTTTCTCATTTCACCGGTCAGTTGTTGTGATCGTCGAAATGACGGAGAGCTCGCTTGGCTGTGTTTATCTCATAGCCGTGCTAACATTAGCTTCGCCTTAGCTTAGCATGGAGAAGAAGACTGGTTCTCCATAGGCTAGCTTGAGCTCATGCTACGGCTAACACTAGCCTTCACCCGTTTTACTAGTCCGTGGTTGCGAGAGGTTTGTCGTCGCACATTACAAAATACACCGTTGCTGTAATATTAGTGATATTAGTCCTGGCACGATGGACTCTCTTACATTGGCGAGGCGTTCATTGTGCTAGTCCGAGCATCGAGGACACACGTAAAGGTTGTTTTCCCTGAGATTCCTGGCCTTTAGCCTGTTTAGCTCGCTGATGCCATTTTGTTTTCAGTCAGCTCGTTATATCTGAACCGAGAAATCACAGTCTAACTCACAATATTACACTGTATTTTAAGAGGATTATTCCTACCTTTTAACCAGTTTCATTAGCTACAGGTAACATTAAAAAGACTCCCATAGGAACTGTGTGGCCATGTGATGATGCTATCGTATAGGTACTGGGGGATTGCTATATTCATTTATTAGGTGGTCACATGCTGCTCATGTTGGGTTGAATACAATGGCTGTTGGGTCAGTGTGTGTGTTTTGACTGATTGACTCATGTGTTGTAGTTGGATCTGACATCTGGGTCGCAGAGATGGAGGGTCAGGATAATGCAGATCAGGGCAGCAGTGATCAGTCTGAAATACAACGCCGAAGACAGCTGGACCGTCTGGACAGAGAAGAGGCCTTCTACCAGTTTGTCAACAATCTCAGTGAGGAAGACTATAGACTCATGAGAGACAACAATCTGCTTGGCACGCCTGGTAAATCCTTTGTTTTTTCATGTTTTTACATGACTGAGTCATTTTAGTCATGTGTCAGTCCCACCAGGATTTTGTGATTTGACTGATTTTGTGGTAGTAATGTATATAATTGGGATATAACAGCAAAGTTAATAATCCCAACCATGTCTTCAGATTACAAAAAAAATGCAAATATTGATAGAGTTTAAGTGATTTGAACTGGTGGTGGTGCTTAGACAATGTTGGTCATAAAGAACTAACAGTAATACTGATAAGATAACAATGCTAATACTAATAACTAAGGATTGATGAGCTTCTGGGGTCATGAATATTAATCACGTTGTCTGCGTTCGCTCGACCTGATTTGCTGAAATCAAAACCGGGAGGGTAATAGGTGAGCGCCAGCCAAGGAGATTGCCGTTTGCGCATTAGTCTCTTCTTGTTCATAAAGGCGGAATAACTCCAAACGAACTGTTATTTTACAGAAAAATACAACAAAGAATATTGTTTACATGTCAATTCTGCGTCTCTCTCGCTCTGTCTTTGAGTGTGTGAGAAACACGGAGCGCGCTCGCACTGGTGGTTACTGTCATAGCTGTCGACATTGAAAATAAGGGATATTTCCCGGAGTCCATCCACAAAATAATTGTTTCAAATAATTCATAACGATTCTTACCCACAAAAAAAAAAAAAAAAGCACTAATCATTAACAGTCTAAAGAATTTATAACTACACAATATATGTTAAAGAATGACAGACCAATGGATATGTTTAAAGTGCTTTATTTGTGAATACGTTTCACCTCAGCTTTCAATATTTGGTCAGCTTCAGACGAGGCACGGCTCACCACGAATGATGATAAAGATGTCGTGTGCCTAGCTGATTTGTCGTGCTGCGAAACGTCGTTTTTTTTCCCCCTCCATGACCAACACTGAAAATACAGCGACAAATTTAGCAGAAGGCATAATTTGGACCTGCGTGGCTGCTTGTCAGGTAGTGGAAGGTGGTCTCCCATTTAGTCAAATATCGGCATAATGTCCTCGGTTTTGGTTGGTGGTTAATTCTGTGATTCTGGCCGTCACATCACACTCATCTACTCTACTCTCCTTGAAGTTCACTTCCCGCTACTTTTTCCCTTCTTCTTCGATAGTAGCCTAAGCTGCTGTCTGTATACTGCCACCTGCTTGACTGGAGGTCTAGCAACCCAAGTGCAAGCCACAGGCACAGATAGTAGTTGCGTGTTAACACAATCAGAGCATAAAAAATACGGGATATTTTATGGAAAAAGAGCTAAAATATGTGAGAAACCCGGAAAAAACTGGGGAGGGTTGACCGCTATGGTTTACTGTGCGTCAAAAACACTGCATTCATTGAGATGAACTGTGCGCTTTACGGATCGCCTGACAAAGAGCGAATCCCTCAAGCGCTCAGTCCGATATATGTGTGTACAGGTTCCGGATTGTAGAGCGATAAACTCCTCCGCGGCTTCCGCCATCGCCGTTTTCGCTCTGCACGTGAGCTGCGTCATCAACTAGGTCTAACGTCAACTAACAACTTTATCATTATTATCGTGGGAAGAATTTTTACCGGTGTATCGCAAGCGTTACAATATCGCCCATCCCTAATTCAGCACTCGCGAAAAGCTGGAGGGACTGATATGTGTAACGGAGCCGGGTCCTACAGTGTCACCTAGGGGTGTAACGGTACACAGCTGTCGTTTCGGTATGTACCTCGGTTTTGAAGTCACGGTTCGGGACAGCAGGCGGGAGAAAACTAAACACAAAATTGCTTCTTTTTTTTTTTTTTTTGTAATTGTGTATTTTCCTTTAAATTAATGTATCTTTTTTAAACTATATAGGCAGCCCTAACTTGCACATTGCTATAATATTAAAGGTTAACAACAGAGCCCAAACGATTAGCCTAAATTCAGCTGCTATTTATTTGTATGCAAACATAAAAACGTTGTTGAAATATACCTTATTTACACAAGTGTCTGTCATTTTCATGATTTATTTAAACAATCAAGACATCACTAACAGGTTAAGTAGAATATAATTAATATATGTAGGTTAATATAATGCATACATTTAGTGAGAGAGTTCATCTCTCAGGTGAACTAACCAGCTGTGGACACTGAATGACTCCTGAGGTAAATGTGATGCTATGTGACACGTTTGCAAGCTATTTTAATGACGTCTTTGCGTGGTTGAATCACCGACTACGTTTACATGTGCACCAATTATGCGATTATTTCTAATAATCTGAGTAAGGTCTTAATCGCAGTAAGATGTTTACATGACACGAGCAGAACTCTTCACTCCAGTTTGCATGCAATTTTTATTATTCTGATCAGTGTTTCCCCTAGGATTTTTTTCAGGGGCCGGGTGCGCACTCACACTCACACTCACACAGACAAGCACACACACACACACAGACAAGCACACTCACACAGACAAGCACGCTCACACACACGCTCACACACACTCACACAGACAAGCACACACACACAAGCGCACACACAAACACACACACTCACACAGACAAGCACGCTCACACACACACACAAACACACACTCACTCACACAGACAAGCACGCTCACACACACAAACACAAGCACACACTCACACAGACAAGCACGCACACACACACGCTCACACACACACAGACACAGACAAGACACACGCTCACACACACACACACACTCACACAGACAAGCACGCTCACACACACGCTCACACACACACTCACACAGACAAGCACGCTCACACACACTCACACAGACAAGCACGCTCACACACACAAGCACGCTCACACACACAACAAGCACACACACTCACACACACAGACAAGCACGCTCACACACACACACACACACACTCACACAGACAAGCACGCCACACACACAGCACACACACACACGCTCACACACAGACAAGCACGCTCACACACACTCACACAGACAAGCACGCTCACACACACAAACACACACACTCACACAGACAAGCACGCTCACACACACACTCACACACATATTAACAACAGGCAAGTTGTCTAATGTTTTCAAATGGAGAACATAACTAAATGAGGGGACTCAATCAATTCCCCATAAATGTAAGCGTTCATTTTAAACCACAGTATAAAATAAACAACTGCCAGTACATCAGCGCGGTTACCGAGTCCATCTCATCTGGCATGTAATCAGAATTATTAATAATATTTTTGCTGACGCAGTGCTGTTTTTATCTGTGCGTTTACACAGAACATCTCTCGCGGAGCTGTCCACAGAGCTGTAGTTATGTAGGTTATATGTTTATTAGCGAAATAAAGGTAGATGTTAACATAATTTAAGTTGTCTTAAATGAGTGGATGGTGTTAAAAGCTGCATACGGTGGCCATGCTGGAGCATCTGAGCGCCAGTCCAGTGAGTGAACGGAACACAACTTCACGAGACGAATGATAGATAACAGAGAGAGAATTAAATTCTGCGCTTTTATTTCCAGCGTGCTCTCAATCATGGCTGTTTTATTTCATTAATGTGAAGTTGCGTCTTTATTGGCACTTGACATGCGAGTTCATCTCTGTGTTTTAACTACATAAGCATTTATGTAACACATCATATTTAGGCACACACCAAGTCAAGCCTTCTGATCTATGTAATGATCTAAATGTGATCTAAATAAAGATTTTATTTCAGTTAATCGTGGTTTATGTTCGCTCTAGGCTCCTATTTGAACAGAGGTGGCTACAGCTATCTGTCACACCACATTAAAAACAGCATTTATTGTTTGATTGCTGAAATTTCGGTCCATCACTGAACACAGCATGACCCGTTTGATTGTTTTGAACTGAACGCAAGCCACATTATCTTTGAGTGCTACACTATATGGGCTTGCTGCTCGGCCATGGAAACCCATGCCACGAATATCGTTTGGATTTTTTACGATACCAGTGCAAAACTGATACTTAAAAAAGGAAAAAAGCAAAGACAAAGAGCCACAGAACGACGGTGGATGACGTTAAAGAATGGCTTTTTATTGAAACAAATAAAAATCCTTTACATTGAACAATTAAGTTTAAAGTATACTTAAAATATACAAATATATAATGGATATAAAACACCATTTACTTTAAATTCACAGTAAAACCTAAGCCACCTAACCCAACTACAGTAGGCCTAATTTAACATTAAATAACAGCAAAGTATTGGTATCCTACAAACCAGCTTCAAGGTTCAGCGTTATTTTGCAGAAATATGAACATATTCTCTGGCTAAATATTTTAGAATGCATCGCCTTATTGTTTCCATGGCGACGCGTCATGCTTCTCACATGACACACGCAGACAGATTTAATAATAGAGTTATTAAATAATGTGTATCTGATTCTAAATTGACGCTTCCATAGACATCAGTGTGTGTTTTTTTGCTAGTACGTATGTGCATTTAAATGTCTGGAACCTAAAATAAACATTATGTGGTTGAAAACACTGAATAGCTGTGATATGTGATGAGCGCTGAGTGTGTCTGTCTCTGGCTCAGCGCCAGCCAAAGCGCGAACGCACGTTTGAATTTAAGTAGCTCCGAAATCTGCGCTTTGATTCCAGTGACCGAAGTTCTGGTTACATACCGGTTATTTAGGTATGGCACCGGGTTTCGGTGCCCAACCCTAGCCACGAAGCTCCCGGCACACAGTTCTAGTGTTGATGTTAATGCCAGTGGAAGTTTAGAAATCTTCAGCTATGGCATCAGCAGAGCACCAATGACTTTTATGAACTTTTACCAACCATGCTCCTCAGTGACCCCTCTCTGTGAATTTACATGGTTGCCGCTGGTCCTAAACACTTCCAGTTTTCAGTAAAATGCTTGTAAATGCATGGCTAGGTGCTTGATGTTATACCCCTGTGGCAATGGGTCTGATTGAAGCGCATTCAATAATTAAGAGATGTGTCCCAATAGTGTATATCTATGTACTTTTTAACTACCAGAGCACATTCATCTGTTTTGCCGTTTTGATTCGGAAATTGTCAATACCACAGGGTCTTTCGCAGATTCCCTTCTTGGGTCTTTTTGTAAGCAGACATATTCCCATTTATCTTTGCATTTTACTTCAGTGGTTTGCCTGTTGTTTCTGTGCTCAGAAACAAGTAAACAAACAAAACACAAACTTATGAAGACACCCAATCCTTTTATGTCCCAGGACAGTGGAAAGGAATGTTATTTTGGAGCATCCTTTAGACATTCGTGCTGCTGATGATGGCATCGAACGGACATTTCTTGTCCTGGTAAGTCCGGTGGTTTTCAGTACTGTCCTGTTCTGCTGCAGTTTAATGAGTCTTTCTGGACAGCTACTGCATAAAGGTTAGATAATTCATTTATAAATTCACGTTTGATGCAAAATTCTGCATATCCAACTTGTATTAAAGACATAATATTATTGGAAAGTATCTTGGAGGTATTGTGTCTCAAAAAATGCATGTACCATGCCATTTGAAACGTTTGTCTTCTTTGAAACGTATGCCCCCCTCTTTACACCTGGCATTAACATGCTTTCTGTGATTGGATCAAGATCAAATCTCACTTGATCACATTAAACGCCAGGTGTAAATGCAGCCAAAATGAACAGATCGTGATTGGATTCAAGATTCAAGATTCAAGAGTTTTATTTGTCACATACACAGTTATATACAGAATATACAACCGGCAGTGAAATGTAAACAGGTCCGCTCCATGGACAGTGCAAATTCACATTAAAAACACAAGGAAGAAATTATAATAGAAATAGGATATAAAAAAAGTACTTATATATATATATATATATATATATATATATATATATATATATATATATATATATATATATATATATATATATATATATATATATATATATATACATATATATATATATATACATATATACATATATATACATATATATATATATATATATAATATATATATATATATATATATATATATGTATATATGTATATATATATATATGTATATGTATATATATATATATATATATATATATATATATATATATATATGTGTCTATATCTGTAGAATTATAAATAATCAAGTCAAGAGAAAAAAAAGGTAACAAATAAGGATAAAGTGGAATAAAATAATTGAAGTAGACTTTGCAGTGAGTAAACTGTAGACTTATAAATATGTGGTTAACAAATGTATAAAGAGTATAATGTGCAAACAGGTTTATAACAGGTTGTTACACAGTAACAACGAGAACAGAAAGTGCAGTGCAATGTCAGTGTATCGATGTTTATCCTGAAGTGAAGTCACGTGATGTTAAGTGACTGAGTTCAGGAGTCTGATGGCCTGGGGGAAGAAGCTCCTCCTGAGTCTCTCAGTTTTGGCCATCAGGCTTCGGAAGCGCTTACCAGATGGTAGCAGCGTGAAATGAGTGTTTGCAGGGTGATTAGAGTCCTTGATGATCTTGGTAGCTCTACCTTTGCAGCGTTTGGTGTAGACGTCCTGCAGAGACGGGAGAGCTGACCCTGAGATACGCTCGGATAAGCGCACTACTCTTTGCAGGGCTTTGCGGTCATGACTGGTGCTGTTCCCATACCACGCTGTGATGGATCACTGAAACCACATTCGGAGGTGGCCTGAGTCTGACTGCATTTAAATCAAATGTAAATGCGAAGTGTTTCCATTATCCTGATTCAGCTATGAAAGTCAAATGTAATGAGTTTACGCTGCATATAATGTCACAGTTACATTAACAGGGTTGGCGACATGACGATATGATCTTATTTCACAATGAGAATTATTATTATTATTATATTATATAATATACTGATACACATCTGGTTTTCACTCTACTGTTTGTTCACCTAATTGGGCATTTTGACCATTCGAGTGCGTCAGCGCGTGCACCGCATTGAGTTCTTTCTCACTGCTTATTGTGCGTAACACTTTTTAACTTCAAGCAAGTTAATTCGTGATGGCCTTCTGAGAGAGGCAGCTTTCTGTGTGCGCTCTTTGGCAGTGTGCCAGTCAGCACACCCACCTTTTCAGGATATATTGCGCTAAAACGCAATCACTCCTGTAGTGCTATATATTTATACACCGCAGTGTACACGATATAGCAAAATCGATAGACATTGTATATCGAGGCAAAGATATGTATTTTCATACCGCCCAGCCCTACTGTTGATTTATAATGAAAGGATTCGCGAGCGCGCAGAATTCACATTGAACAAAAACTCTGCACTTTTGAGCGGATTCTGACTAAATTAAATGCATTTGATTGGTCATTGTGTTCTTGCTCAACAGATATGTCTTTGTATGGCTACAAAGCTCAACGCTGCAAAAACATGTAAATGGAAATTCTTCACAGAGCACTTGCACAAACACTCACGGGAGCGTTTTAAGGGTGCTTTCACATTGCACACTTGCCTGGTCCGAACCAGAGTTTGATGAAAGTTGGTGGTCGACTTTTAGGAGTAAACTAGATTATGAACTACACTCATTTTAATTAGAGTCTTTAAGAGGTCTTAACGGAGAAACATTGAAAATTTGCATGAATTAAATTTTATGGAATGGACCACCGTAATCAATTAATTTAATTGGTCTGATTGACTTTGCCTAGTAGGTTACACTTCCCTGCAAGATCCCCCACTTTTTCCTCTGGTGTCACAATTCTAACTATTATGTTTCTTGGTTAGGTGAAATTACAGCAGATGAACTGTTGAGCCGCCTTCGACAGGTGAAGGATAGCCCGGAGTCGCCTAGCAATGCCACAACTGAGGAAAGAAGGGAGGGGTCTGGTGGTAAGTCAGCTGTAAAATGCCCTGTTAGTATATAAAATCCATATCGTCCAGGTGACTTTACTTGTGATTCTGCCCTGTTTTGATGATTTCTTGTTGTTCTCAGCAACAGAGGTGGAGGGCACTGAGGAAAACCCCAGTGGGGAGACCCTTCTTGACTGGCTCAACACAGTACGACAGACGGGGAATACAACAAGGAGCGGTTACCGGGGTAACCAGTCATGGCGGGCTGTGAGCCAAACCAATCCCAACAGTGGTGATTTCCGTTTCAGCTTGGAGATCAATGTCAATCGCAACATAGCTGAACAACAAACACAGACAGAAAGGCTGGAAGGGGGCCAGGAAAGAGCAGATGGCCCTGTGTCTGAACCAGAGAATCTTATGGAGACTGCAGAGGTGGTTGAGGAACCAGTGGTAGATGAGCTAGCTGTTATAGTAGAGCCAGAGCTGCCAGTTCCTAGCACACTGTCTCTAAACAGGGAAGTCAATGCACCAGATCCCCCAACCACCGCTCCTCCAACCACCGCTCCTCCAACCACCGCTCCTCCAACCACCGCTCCTCCAACCACCGCTCCTCCAACCACCGCTCCTCCAACCACCGCTCCTCCAACCACCGCTCCTCCAACCACCGCTCCTCCAACCACCGCTCCTCCAACCACCGCTCCTCCAAACATAGCTCCTCCAAACATAGCTCCTCCAAACATAGCTCCCCCAACCACAGCTCCTCCAAACATAGCTGCTCCAAACATAGCTCCCCCAACCACAGCTCCTCCAAACATAGCTCCCCCAGCCACAGCTCCTCCAAACATAGCTCCCCCAACCACAGCTCCCCCAACCACAGCTCCCTCAACCACAGCTCCCCCAACCACAGCTCCCCTAACCATAGCTCCTCCAACCATAGCTCCTCCAACCATAGCTCCTCCAACCATAGCTCCTCCAACCATAGCTCCTCCAACCATAGCTCCTCCAACCATAGCTCCCCCAACCACAGCTCCCCCAACCACAGCTCCCCCAACCATAGCTCCACCAAACATTGCTCCCCCAACCTTAGCCCCCCCAACTTTAGCCCTTCCAACCTTAGGTCCCTCAACCTTAGCTCCCCCAACCTTGCCTCCAGTGGAGCAACCACGAAGGGGTCAAATAAGGGCTCGCAGTAGAAGTCCAGAGCAGCGACGGACAAGGGCTCGTACTGCAAGAGGTCGTTCACCGCTCAACCTTGAAAGATTGGATGGACTTCCGCCTACTCAGCATGGCCTACCTTCTCGCCATCCTGAAATCCTGCCTGAGCCCCATGTAGAGGGAAGCTCAAGGACTCGGCAATTGTTTTTGCCTAGGCAGAGCACCGTGGAAATGGAAACTCAAGAATCGGGAGCAGCACCTGAGTTACCTGGAACACCACAGGAAAGAGAGGTAAATGCTGGAGAAGCAGGAGCCTCAGGTCGTCGTCCCCCAACAATAATGCTGGATTTGCAGGTACGTAGGGTGCGTCCTGGAGAGTACCGCCAGAGAGACAGCATTGCTAACCGTACAAGGTCTCGTTCGCAGACCTCCAATAACACTTTATTATATGAGACTGAGCGCGGGGGTTTCCGTCGGACTTTCTCCCGCTCTGAGCGGGCTGGGGTGAGAACATACGTCAGCACTATCCGCATTCCCATTCGGAGGATCTCAGATGCAGGACTTGGTGAAGCAACTTCTTTGGCCCTGCAGTCTATGATTCGTCAGATCATGACTGGCTTTGGTGAACTTAGCTACTTTATGGACTCGGACTATCCAGACTCGAACCGTGAAGACAACCCACCAGCAGACCTTACTGATGCACTGGGTAACCCTGATGCTT
This sequence comes from Paracanthobrama guichenoti, assembly GCA_018749465.1. NCBI lineage: Eukaryota > Metazoa > Chordata > Actinopteri > Cypriniformes > Gobionidae > Paracanthobrama > Paracanthobrama guichenoti. The sequence goes on from CM031956.1 coordinate 22,962,070, forward strand.
CTACTGGAACTGCTGCAAGTGAAGCGGATTCTCATCTTCCTGGGCATGGAGGCTCGAACCAGGGTGGTTTAGAGGCACGGACAGAGGAAAGGGAATTGGAAGGTGGACTTCCCGGTGCCGCTGGTCCTCGTGAGAACCGAGGCAGACAACGGGCTCCCATCAGCCTGGATGAAACTGGATCTCTGCCCTTTCTACGACTTGCGCACTTCTTCTTGCTCAATGAGGAAGATGATGATCAGCCCAGAGGTCTCACCAAAGAGCAGATTGACAACCTGTCCATGCGAAACTTTGGTGAAAGCGATGCACTCAAAACCTGCAGCGTTTGCATTACGGAGTATGCTGAAGGCAACAAATTGCGAAAGCTGCCCTGCTCTCACGAGTACCATGTGCACTGTATCGACCGCTGGCTTTCAGAGAACTCAACCTGCCCTATATGCCGCAGGGCGGTTCTTGTTTCCACCAACCGTGAGAGTGTTGTCTAGCCAAAATTGGTTTTGTGGCACTCCCAACAGGTTTCATGTCTCTTTTCCTCTCTTCCTTTTACATTTATTACCTAGTCATGTGAGGACTCTTATTGAGATTTTTCCATACATCCTATATAAAGTCATTATGTTTTATCAGATTTGCTGGTGCCAAGATCCCACCCCCCACCCCGAACTATACATCAGTGTATTCTGGCCCATCTTACAATAAATATTGGTGCAAGACGCAACCGATCAAGACCTTGCTGCAATCCCTGATCTTTTACATATATTGAAGAACAACATTCGACAACATTATATTATGAGGGGCAATGTAGAAATAACTTTGAGTGGTACATATACTTTCGTGCTAGATTTGAGTTGTACTTTTAAGCGAGTATTATCAGGTTATAACAAAGATTGCATTTGAACAAGTTAATGAATTGATAATATTGTAGAGCATCGGGAATTGCATTAAGGATCAAGAATAGTGTAATCTGCTCAGCATCCACAAATACATTTCTATTGGAAAATGCATTGAAACTGTCACACTGTGCTGCATCTAAAATGATTTTGGTTTCATACAGTGTTGGTCGTGTGTTGGTATGAAAGCATAGTATGTGTTGTACCAATTGCACCATTATCATAAATGACTAAATGCAGATAAATAGTAGGAAATTCATGGAGTAGTTCTTAATGAATTTGTTAACCTGTGTAGAATAGATTTTGATTTGACATATGAAAGTGTCCTGTAATACTGGTTTTGAGAACCATATGGTCAGACACTTTTTTTTTTTTTTTTTTTAACAAAGAAAAGGCTGTAAATATGCTATGTTGACGCATCAGGTTGTATTTTTGCCCGTCTTCCCGATAATGCATCAGTTGGCTGACTCAAACATGTTTCATATATCTTAAGAAATAAACGTGGCTACATATAGGCAATGTTGTGCAATGCTAATAAGGAAAATGTAAAGGAAGTTTTGACAAATTGACTTGTATGTTGTAGTCTGTAAATATTAACATTTAAAATGAAGACTTAAATGGAAGTTTTTCTAACAGCTCTGTACATTGAGAATAGCACCATTTATCTTACTCTGAGGAGGAAATTATTTTTCTCATTATGTAATGGTTGGTTCATATGGGAGCTAAGGTTCTTTGTTCCCATGCAAGTAAAAGCAAAAAAAAAAAAAAAAACAGTGTTATTTAGAAACAATAGATGAAAAATCTCTTTCCGTTGTTTCTGTGTTGACTTGGAAGACTAACCGTAAGCAAAATGTTCTCGACCATGAAGTACATCAACATTTCATGTATCATAAGCAAGCCAACCATTGTTAAAATGCATATTCTTTCAATTCAGTTCTGAGGTCATGTATTATAAGAGCGAGTTACTCGATAGAATTTCTTAATTTTCTCAGCATATTTATAGTTATATTTTGAGTCAATATTTTGACTAGCTTCCAGTTTGCTGTGTTTTGAAATGAATAAAATGATTTCCTCACCTGACCATTTCTCTGTGGCCTCGCCAGTGTCCCATCATGGAGTCGAGTTTAGCAATACATGCCCTTGAACATCTCAAAAACATGATGCTGTGAAAGAAAATAAATATATACACACACACACACACACATATATATATATATATTCTGGGTAAGGCTTTCTGTTCTAGTTTGTATTTTAATGAATAATTAAGGTTTTCCAGAAATGTTCAATATTATTTTGAGCTAAATTTGGATTATTTAGGTGACATTTGCTTGTAACCGCGCCAGTGCTTACTGCACATGTGTTGCACACTTTCTGCTACAACATAATGATCAGTCTGTTCTGGCCTCGTCAAGCCATAATGTTATTTGTATATTACAATAAAAAGTGTACAGCTACAAGAGTGGTTTGTTGTTTAGATAAAGAGTGCTTAATTTAATATGGCGTGAATGCATTATTTGTATTTTTTCCAGTAGTTTTCCCCCCAAAATCACTAAACAGAATCTTGATGTCGTTTTTCAAAACTCTTATCTTTTTCCAGTTGCTTGGATACACTACACATTGAGCTAAAATCACAATTTCAAACAGGCATAACAAAACTTCACAATATTACCATTTTGAAAATGCAGTTCACATGTGCATATACATATATGCATATGCTTTACAACTACATCTTTACATTACAACTGCTCTAAATGATAAGTAACGGATGCATTACTCTTAGTTTTATGGAAACTGATGAACACTATTCCATGTTTTCAGATTTTGACATTATGTTTGCAGGCCTTTATAATGAGAACCTCTGGCCAAATCCACAAGACTGGCTTAATGAAAATATAGTTGTCAATTCTTTGTTTTTTTTACAGTAAACCACACAAGGAGCACTGCTCATGTAAGTCTAAGTCATAAGCATAAGAGCAAGTACATAAGCAGCCAGTGTTCCAAACTATGTCCTTACCTTCACAACGGTAAGCTTGTAATAATGTGTTATGGTTTGAGTGGTACTAGTGGGTTTCTAAATTCGAGCATGTTTTTGCGTCATCCCTTACGAAAAATAACCGTAGTTTTATTGTAGTAAAAGTGTAGTAACCATGGTTTTTTGGCTAATTGATTACCATTTATATAACCACAGTTTTACCACAAATACCATGGTTAAACTATGGTTAGAGTAGCAAAGCCATGGTTAATTTGTGGTTGCCATGGTTTAACTACAATAACCATGGTTTTTTGGTTTTATTTGTAGTAAAACCATGGTTCTTTTTCGTAAGGGATTACGTCACATCTGTGTACATACAGGATGAGTCCGGCTAGTTTAGTGCATGTGAGGATGCTGCAGGTGGCAGATCATTTATAGCCTTGTCTCACAGCAGCTGGAATAATTAAACGTATCATTTTGATGGCGGATTGTAATCCAGAAAATGACAATCATCAGTGACAACTGGAGATTCACCCGTAGTCAAAAGCAAAAGATTACAGCTATTGAAATCTACAGGTAACGCTAATGCACACTAAATACATGTAGTCACGCAATGCTGATTGACAGTCAAAATGTTAATAGTTAACATTAACTATTTGAGAATTAACTATTTAACAATAATAATAATTTGCACGTTCTGGTGTGATATGAGGTAAGCGGTTTCCCAGCGTTGGTAGCACAATTTATTGTAATGCTCCCCCCCTCGGATGGTCAGAACTGGCAGGCATGTTACACACTTGCTCAGATTACATTTTGCGGGGGAAATTCTTATTTTGGTCGGTACAGTACAGTATCCACGGTGCGGTTCCTCAAAACATTAGATTCATCCTCGCTGAGGAGCCGTGCCGATGCACAACCCACGTAAAGATGATAATTCCGCAAATAACTGCAATTACAGGTTTCAAACAGAGATGGCGACAAAGAGGCCAAACTTACACACTGCAGCTTTTAGCGTTCTTTATGATAAATTCGTTATTTCAACCCAATGGTTCTTGAAGTGTAATATTTCTTTAAAGATATGAATGCACAATGCAATGTTGTGAACATTGGTCAGCCTGCTACAAATGAAATTAGCGTCAAAGTGAAAACCCAACTCAAATTAACTGTTGATGAAACTCATTTGTTTTTAGAACTGAATCAACCTCAAAGATACAGCGTTAATATGATCTGCTTTTTAATGAATCCCATTTTCCCCTGTTGTGATGGTGATGTGCTTTGTATTGGACAGGGCAAATGTGTCTTATTATTGCTTGGAGCCACACAAGGACAGAGATTGGCCCTTCTTGAGCAGCGCTGAGAAAAGTAACAGGTGCAATGGGACACTGGGAAACTTTAACAGAGTTTGAGTTGAAAATGCTCAAGTTAATGCATTGTTTATTTTATCCGTATGTGGCTACTGTGGATGGCGTGTGTAATAGAGTGATTACGGCAGGGTGAGCGCGTCTCCTCCTCCAGTTGGACATGCTTCAATGATTTTGTTTTGCAGGCAGGTTTGAACAAGTGATATCATTTGACTTTCAAGTGTCAGTATGGCTCTACGCATATGCAGTTCTTTTCTGCGTTCTTACTCGACCCACGGCAAGGTAACAAACTCTCTCTCTCTCTCTCTCTCTCTCTCTCTCTCTCTCTCTCTCTCTCTCTCTCTCTCTCTCTCTCTCTCTCTCTCTCTCTCGCTCTCTCTCTTTAGTTTGATCATTACTTCCTAGTTTCTTTTAGAAACCTGGTATGGAAAGTGGCGCATGGGAACACTTTCCTTAAATTACACGAGACGTGTATGCTATTACTTACTTGCTGGTTGTTAATGTTTTATTACTGTAAAAATGCATTTCCTGGAAGGGAATTTGAATCCTGTGTGTACTATGAAGGCTTGGCTCATAAATATTCATTAAGGCTCAAAGGCTGACGTCGGCTGGACCTTATGTGTTAAGGCTTATTGTCTCAGTCATGAATATTAAATCAAATGTGAGCGTACACTGAATGAAGTTTGTGTTTTATTAATATTCATGAGTTAAACCGTGGCTTAATTTCACTTCCTTGAAAACTGGTATTTGGGCAATGGTTCACCATGCTGTATAAAATTATTGTTTGTTTTTCATCTTCGCAGATTCAGACTCAAAATTCTTTAAGACAAGTTGTAAATCGAGTGATCAAATCGCATAACAGTTTATTGTGAATCATCTCGAATGTAATCTTTATGAGTTTGTAAAAATTGTTCATCAGAAAGAGATTGACAAGGATGCTTACACATGCAAGTTATTTGCATTGGTGACAGAACGTCTGGGACAAGACATAATAAAAATCAAATAAGTGATTAAACTTAATACACTTTGTACAAAATAGACAATGGACAATACAATGTTGGTCCCCCTTTTGCTGACAAAACAGCTCTGACCCGTCGAGGCATGGACTCCACTAGACCCCTGAAGTTGTGCTGTGGTATCTGGCACCAAGATGTTAGCAGCATATCCTTTTAAGTCCTGTAAGTTGTGAGGTGGGGCCTCCATGGATCGGACTTGTTTGTTCAGCACATCCCACAGATGCTCGATTGGATTGAGATCTGGGGAATTCGGAGGCCAAGTCAACACCTCAAACTCGTAGTTGTGCTCCTCAAACCATTCCTGAACCATTTTTGCTTTGTGGCAGGGCGCATTATCCTGCTGAAAGAGCCACAGCCACCAGGGAATACTGTTCCCATGAAAGGGTGGGTGTGCATGGTCTGCAACAATGCTTAGGTAGCTGGTATGTGTCAAAGTAACATCCACATGGATGGCAGGACCCAAGGTTTCCCAGCAGAACATTGCCTAAAGCATCACACTGCCTCCGCCGGCTTGCCTTCTTCCCATAGTGCATCCTGATGCCATGTGTTCCCCAGGTAAGTGACACACACACACACATCCATGTGATGTAAAAGAAACCGTGATTCATCAGACCAGGCCACCTTCTTCCATTGCTCCGTGGTCCAGTTCTGATGCTCACGTGTCCACTGTTGGTGCTTTCTGCAGTGGATAGGGGTCAGCATGGGCACCCTGACTGGTCTGCGGCTATGCCGCCCCATACGCAACAAAGTGAGATGCACTGTGTATTCTGACACCTTTCTATCAGAACCAGCATTAACTTCTTGAGCAGTTTGAGCCCCAGTAGCTCATCTGTTTGATCGGACCACACGGGCCAGCCTTCGCTCACCACGTGCATCAATGAGCCTTGGCCGCCCATGACCCTGTGGCCGGTTCACCACTGTTCCTTCCTTGGAGCACTTTTGATAGATGCTGACCACTGCAGACCGGGAACACCCCACAAGAGCTGCAGTTTTGGAGATGCTCTGACCCAGTCGTCTAGCCATCACAATTTGGCCCTCGTCAAACTCGATCAAATCCTTACTGTCTGCATTTCCATCACAGTCTAAAGTACCGTGAAAATTAATCTGGTGATGTAGGACTGCGCGCGACTTTCCAGAGCCCACTGGATTTCGTCCTCAAATAAACTTAATAAAGCCTGAACCTTGTCGTCAGTCCATCTGTCGTATTTTTTAAACTCCATTGTTCGAATAGCAAACAACTCTTACTGCATGCACCGCAACAGACATTTATGTTGAAATAAAATGCTGCAAATGAAATAAAACTTAACCAATCAGCATGTTCAGCTCCCAAGTCCCACTCCTGTACTACCTAAAAAGCAGGGTTTTGAGGGGGACTTTTTCTACCCAGAACTTTATTTAGACCCTGGTTCCTGGTTCTGTAAATTAATTGCATAATGCTAAACAGCGCATGAGCACAGTTCTCAGACAGGAAGCCTTTATGTTGTAGCCATACTACAACTGTCTACTAGACACTAGACTGTCTTAGTTTAGCATTCAGTGCTGAGGAGTACTCTAGGATCATAGGCCACATTCACACAGCAACAGATTACGGTTGTCAGTCCTGTATTTGAGTCCTTAATATGGGTACGTTCACACACAGTCCAGTTATTTACAGGAGTGACAACCATGTTCTACAACAGAACTCACACCTTTACATTTTCAGGACTCACAACCGCATTCTCTGAAAAATTGTGCTGTGTGCACAACTAATTGCCAGTCACGTCATACAATGTGAGAGCGCCGTTCTGTGCTGCACAAACGTGTGTCTACTAAGTGTTGGGTGGTTTCAGTAACTTTCAGAGACGGAGAATGTCAGTTTTTGTGTTCTATGCACAACTCAAGCTGCTGTAGGTTAATGAAGATTTGAAGGATGAACTCATGGCTTGATTCTTGAATCTTGTCGTATCAAAAGTGATTATACTTTTCAGTTTTATTGACGTCAACATCTTTGATATTACTTTGGTCACTGTCACTGTGGTTACTGGTAAGAAAATACATGCTTGACTCCCGTTACACCTTCCAGATGCTACTGTACGTTGCTGATTAAAAGGGGGCATTTCGGTTGTCAATCCCAAAAATGATAGTGTGAACGTAACCAAAAGAATGCAGCTTTCTTCAGCCTTCTTCAGCAGTTTTTGGGATGTTTGAGAATGTGCTTTCAGTCAACAAGTCTAAGGCATACTTTTGATTTTATAGGCATTCAGTGGGCAGTCCTTAAAAGTGTTGACCTTAAACAGAGCCCAAACACCAAAGCATCTAAAGACAATACAGGAAATTACCCCCGGCTGTGAAGATAATAGTACCCCAAATGGTATAAACAGCACCTGTTCAGGAGAACTAAGACTGTCAACATTCACACATAGTTTGGCTTTCAGTGGCAAGATCCGAGACTGACAGAACCCCTCACTGGAAACTCTATTTAATGTTTTATTAACAAAGTTTGGGAGGAGCATGTTCAGATAATTCACCAAATTAACACGGGGGGACCACATTCAGTTAATCAATTAGCGCATTAAGAGGTATACAGGTCAGAAGTATTGGCACCCCTGGTAAATATGATCAAAGATGGCTGTAAAAATAAATCTGCATTGTTTATCCTTTTTTTTTTTAATTGCCAAAAAATCTAAAAAAAGTAAAAGAATTGAAAGTGTGGGGTAAATCACATTATGAAATAAATGCTTTTCACGCTGGCCACAATTATTGGCACCCTTTTATTAAATACTGTTTGCAACCTCCTTTTGATAACAGCTCTGAGTTTTCTCTTATAATGCCTGATGAGTTTGGAGATCAGAGACCATTCCTCCATACAGGATCTCTCCAGATCCTTCAGATTCCCAGATCCATGTTGGCGCTTCTCTTGAGTTCAGCCACTCATTCTCTATAGGGTTCAGGTCAGGGAACTGGGATGATCATGGCAGAAGCTTCATTTTGTGCTCCGTTTATCTGTTGGTATTTGCTAGAATCCATGATACCACGTATCTGAACAAGATGTCCAGGACCTCCAGCAAAAAAAGATCCAGCAGTATTTTTAACCGTGGGCATGGGATACTTTTTATCCCTGTTTGCACCAAACACATCTGGTGCTTTTTTTTCTGGTGTAAGTTTTCTGCTTTTTATGATGTTTTATTAACAAAAACCAAGTTTCCACCATGGGAATTTTCCCCAGGAACTAGGGTCTAAATAAAGTCCTGGGTAAAAAATTCCCCCTCAAAACGGCCCTGCTTGCGAGGTAGTACTTTATCGGTTCCGTCCTCTTCCAGATTCATAAAATCTTAATCTTAATTATATTTTAAATGTTATTAGGATTAAATGTTATAAAGGATTATTAGGAACACCTGTTCAATTTCTCATTAATGCAATTATCTAATCAACCAATCACATGGCAGATGCTTCAATGCATTTAGGGGTGTGGTCCTGGTCAAGACAATCTCCTGAACTCCAAACTGATTTTGATGATTTAAGCAATTTTGAGCGTGGCATGGTTGTTGGTGCCAGACGGGCCGGTCTGAGTATTTCACAATCTGCTCAGTTACTGGGATTTTCACGCGCAACCATTTCTAGGGTTTACAAAGAATGGTGTGAAAAGGGAAAAACATCCAGTATGCGGCAGTCCTGTGGGTGGAAATGCCTTGTTGATGCTAGAGGTCAGAGGAGAATGGGCTGACTGATTCAAGCTGATAGAAGAGCAACTTTGACTGAAATAACCACTCGTTACAACCGAGGTATGCAGCAAAGCATTTGTGAAGCCACAACACGCACAACCTTGAGGCGGATGGGCTACAACAGCAGAAGACCCCACCGGGTACCACTCATCTCCACTACAAATAGGAAAAAGAGGGTACAATTTGCACAAGCTCACCAAAATTGGACAGTTGAAGACTGGAAAAATGTTGCCTGATCTGATGAGTCTCGATTTCTGTTGAGACATTCAGATGGTAGAGTCAGAATTTGGCGTAAACAGAATGAGAACATGGATGCATCATGCCTTGTTACCACTGTACAGGCTGGTGGTGGTGGTGTAATGGTGTGGGGGATGTTTTCTTGGCACACTTTAGGCCCCTTAGTGCCAATTGGGCATCGTTTAAATGCCACGACCTACCTGAGCATTGTTTCTGACCATGTCCATCCCTTTATGACCACCATGTACCCATTCTCTGATGGCTACTTCCAGCAGGATAATGCACCATGTCACAAAGCTCGAATCATTTCAAATTGGTTTCTTGAACATGACAATGAGTTCACTGTACTAAAATGGCCCCCACAGTCACCAGATCTCAACCCAATAGAGCATCTTTGGGATGTGGTGGAACGGGAGCTTGGTGCCCTGGATGTGCATCCCACAAATCTCCATCAACTGCAAGATGCTATCCAATCAATATGGGCCAACATTTCTAAAGAATGCTTTCAGCACCTTGTTGAATCAGTGCCACGTACAATTAAGGCAGTTCTGAAGGCGAAAGGGGGTCAAACACAGTATTAGTATGGTGTTCCTAATAATCCTTTAGGTGAGTGTGTGTGTATATATATATATATATATATATATATATATATATATATATATATATATATATATATATATATATATATATATATATATATATATTTTTTTTTTTTTTTTTTTTTTTTTTGAATGATAGATCAAAAGGATAAACAATGCAGATTTATTTTCATAGCCATCTTTGATCATATTTACCAGGGGTGCCAATAATTCTGACCAGAACTTAATGTCTCACTTCTGTCTCACGACATCACGAGTTTCCGACATCCCTCCACCACCCCATCTCCTCACTTCTAACTATTCCTATCCCAACCAGCGATTAGGGGGAAGTTCTCTGGGTTTGGGCCAAATTCCAAGCTCAGAGCCCTCTCTTTGGACATCACGCCAAATATGCATAACCTTTACTCGATCTGATTATATGTAAGTGTGAACTCATGGAATCTAATCAGTAAACTGATGCTGTGTTCACCTTGAATGGCCAATACATTGTAGTTCATGTGATGTGCAGATTTTAAACAGACTCTTAAATTTGTAATCCCACAGAGGGGAGGTTAACGTTTTGGATTACAGATTATGGGGGCATATAAATGAAAATTATGCACATAAACAAGAATGATGTGCATGGGTAAATCATTCATAATTAAATTCTGTAAAAAATAAGATTTTATTTTCATGATGACTTTAGCAGACTTGTTGTGGTATTGCTGAATTATGAATAGCATACTACTCTTGCTATAGTTGCCATATAAACTACTGATGTCTTTGTTATATGTTATGCTTTTGCATACAGAAAATGTATACTACTTTTACGTTTCACTTTTGTGATATTCCTCCAAATACATTCATCACAAATAATAATTTCAACACTCTTAACTCTGTTCGTTTAAATGATCCTTGGTTTTACTTCCAGTCAGTTCTCGGTGGACTCTCATCCGTCCGGTTCAGAAGTTCCTGTCCAGTTGACATCAGTCATGTGGATCACCTGGTGCTCACTGTTCACGACCTGAACAAAACCACTAATTTTTACTCCAAGGTTTTGGGAATGAAGGTCGTCACTTTTAAGGTAGGACCACACAGCAAACAATACCACATGGTGGCAGCAAAGTATAAGTATTCTCACCTATCACTTCAAGACTGTCTACGTTTCAGGGTGACCGTAAAGCTCTGTGCTTTGGAGAGCAAAAAATCAACCTGCATCAGGTCGGGAAGGAGTTTGAGCCTAAAGCCAAAAGCCCAATACCAGGATCTGCTGACTTGTGCCTAATCACCAAAACACCTCTGACAACCGTTGCTGCCCATCTCAAGGTAAAATATATTCATGGAGCAACACAAAACTTCCACCACACAGTTCTCTGATTTTGAAGAATAAGGAGTTTTTCTTTTTTTTAATACTAATTATAGCCATGCTGAAATTCAGTACAACATCATGATTGTGAGTGTGATATTGCTTTTATTCAGCAGTTCTATAAACAAGAAATTATGACTGAATAATTTACATTTTACCTTTAAGGTACTAATAAGCACTCTCAAAGCGCTGATATGAACCTTTAAGGTACTAATACGCACTCTCAAAGCGCTGATATGAACCTTTAAGGTACTAATACGCACTCTTAAAGCGCTGATATGAACCTTTAAGGGACTAATACGCTCTCTTAAAGCGCTGATATGAACCTTTAAGGTACTAATACGCACTCTTAAAGCGCTGATATGAACCTTTAAGGGACTAATACGCACTCTTAAAGCGCTGATATGAACCTTTAAGGTACTAATACGCACTCTTAAAGCGCTGATATGAACCTTTAAGGGACTAATACGCACTCTCAAAGCGCTGATATGAACCTTTAAGGGACTAATACGCACTCTCAAAGCGCTGATATGAACCTTTAAGGGACTAATCGCACTCTTAAAGCGCTGATATGAACCTTTAAGGGACTAATACGCACTCTTAAAGCGCTGATATGAACCTTTAAGGTACTAATACGCACTCTTAAAGCGCTGATATGAACCTTTAAGGTACTAATACGCACTCTTAAATTGCTGATATGAACCTTTAAGGTACTAATACGCTCTCTTAAAGCGCTGATATGAACCTTTAAGGGACTAATACGCACTCTCAAAGCGCTGATATGAACCTTTAAGGGACTAATACGCACTCTTAAAGCGCTGATATGAACCTTTAAGGGACTAATACGCACTCTTAAAGCGCTGATATGAACCTTTAAGGTACTAATACGCACTCTTAAAGTGCTGATATGAACCTTTAAGGTACTAATACGCACTCTTAAAGCGCTGATGTAACTTTAAGGTACTAATACGCTCTCTTAAAGCGCTGATATGAACCTTTAAGGTACTAATACGCACTCTCAAAGCGCTGATATGAACCTTTAAGGGACTAATACGCACTCTCAAAGCGCTGATATGAACCTTTAAGGGACTAATACGCACTCTCAAAGCGCTGATATGAACCTTTAAGGTACTAATACGCACTCTCAAAGCGCTGATATGAACCTTTAAGGGACTAATACGCACTCTTAAATTGCTGATATGAACCTTTAAGGTACTAATACGCACTCTTAAAGCGCTGATATGAACCTTTAAGGGACTAATACGCTCTCTTAAAGCGCTGATATGAACCTTTAAGGGACTAATACGCTCTCTTAAAGCGCTGATATGAACCTTTAAGGTACTAATACGCACTCTCAAAGCGCTGATATGAACCTTTAAGGTACTAATACGCACTCTCAAAGCGCTGATATGAACCTTTAAGGTACTAATACGCACTCTTAAAGCACTGATGTACCATTTGGTGGTGAGTGTTTGAGTGCTTGTTTCACTGTTGTACCTTAGGGTACCGCCCCAGTGACAGCCCTGTACCTCTTTTTCTGAGAGTGCATGTACTTACTATAAGGTTAGGGTTTAGTTGAAGGTTAGTTGCATGTAATTATGCCTAATTTACTGTTATTAGTATAGTAAGTACATGTAGTAACGTATAACTACGTCACCTTAAAATAAAGTGTTATGTTCTCTTCGTTTACATTTCACTGCCGGTTGTACTTTCTGTATATAACTGTGTATGTGACAAATAAAACTCTTGAATCTTGAATCTTCTATTTTTACTGACAAAAAATATTTCCAGACGAAGCCAAAGCAACACGCGTGTTTATTTCCTGAAAGAACTTTCTTGTTTTAGAACTCAGCCAACCAGATTCAAGGGCCAAAACAAACTGTTCAATAAAGTGAAAGCTAATGATTAAATATAAATATATGAACTATATTTATTTCTATAGTTGACATCTGAAAAATTAATAACCCACCCTAACCTAACCCTAACTCTAAACCTTTCAGACGAATGCAATCAGGGTATATATAAAAAAATGTCCTGGCTGAAAAAAGTGCTTCCGGCAGACCGCCTTCCATATTCAACTCACGGAAAAAGCATAACTGGCGCGTAGCACACGCGTTACACTTTATGCGTAAGTGTACGGAAGGTGGTCCGCCGGAAGCTAGATATTTTACTTCTTGAAGTTCTAAATATGGATATTTTTCTTACACAAATGCATCGCTTTGCTTCAGAAGGCCTTTATTAACCCCTGGAGCCGTGTGGAGCACTTTTATAATGGATGGATGCACTTTTTTGGGCTTCAAATTTTGGGCTCCCATACACTGCCATTCTAAAGCTTGGAAGAGCCAGGGCATTTTTAATATAACTCTGATTGTATTTGTGTGAAAAAAGAAAGTCATAGGATGGCTTAAGTGTGAGTAAATCATGGGTTCATTTTCATCAAACATTAATTCTGCAAGTTTCCTACTAATGTAATTAATCTCTGAATGGTGCTCATCCCTAGTTTTAGAGGACAAAACACTGAAGTATAACAGATTTTTTTTGTAGAATGATATATTTTTTTTATTCAATGATGTTGTATTTCCAGGAATGTGGAGTGACAATAGAAGAGGGCCCTGTGGACAGGACCGGCGCTGTGGGTCCCATCAGTTCTGTCTATTTCCGTGACCCTGACGACAACTTGATTGAAGTCTCAAATTACCAACAATAGACAGAAGGAGGCACTGTATCATTGCCTGAAGATGAATATGAATCGCTCGGTACTTTGATGCTCTACCAAGATGCTTTTAAAAGTAATAAAAAACGAATAAAAAAAGGTAAAAGGTTTCAGTTGCTTTTACTGGTGGTTTCGGCTGAACTAATATTTATTTCTTTTTACAACTTCCTTATGTGGTTGCCTCAACGTCAAACCATTTTGGGCCAAGCACGAGTCCTCATGTACTGAGACATTGTACATGATTTGAAATTGTAATCGTACAATGGGGTAAATTCATTTGAAGCCATTAAGGGCTATATTCACTTAATCCAAAAAACATTTTACTCTTCCACTGTTCTTTGGATAATGTAATATAGTAGAATTAGTTTAAATGATAATACTTTTAATGTTAGTAATAACATTACTCATTTAAAATGGTAATGTCTATAGTATTGGTCTACTTTCAAGAGTAAGTTTAAGGGTAAAGTCAGGGACAGGTGCGGTGGTGTGGGTCAGTTTAAGGGTAAAGTTAGGGACAGGTGCGGTGGTGTGGATCAGTTTAAGGGTAAAGTCAGGGACAGGTGCGGAGGTATGGGTCAGTTTAAGGGTAAAGTCAGGGACAGGTGCGGTGGTGTGGGTAAGTTTAAGGGTAAAGTTAGGGACAGGTGCGGTGGTGTGGATCAGTTTAAGGGTAAAGTCAGGGACAGGTGCGGAGGTATGGGTCAGTTTAAGGGTAAAGTCAGGGACAGGTGCGGTGGTGTGGGTAAGTTTAAGGGTAAAGTTAGGGACAGGTGCGGTGGTGTGGGTCAGTTTAAGGGTAAAGTCAGGGACAGGTGTGGTTGTGTGGGTCAGTTTAAGGGTAAAGTCAGGGACAGGTGCGGTGGTGTGGGTCAGTTTAAGGGTAAAGTTAGTCCGAGTTATTTAAAAAAATACCATTGCTCTTCCAAGCATTATAATGGTAGTGAATGGCGGTCCTGATTTTGAAGGCCAAAAAATGTATCCATCCATTATAAAAGTACTCCACATGGCTCCGGGGGTTAATAAAGGCCTTCTGAAGTGAATTGATGGGTTTTTGTTAGGAAAAACATCCATATTTATAACTTTATAAACTAAAATAAGAAGCTTCCGGCATACGGCCTACGCAAGTCGACTTAGGCCAAAAGAGTAACCCCTGTTTTGGTGCTCCAGTATGAATGTGAAAGAAAAGAAAATAATAAATAAATGAACATTCAAATAAATGAATGTTGTCTCACGATGCTATTTAAAGCAATATTTGGTAACACTTTATTTTACAGTGTCCTTGTTGCACGTTACATGTACTTACTGTAGTAATGACAGTAAATAACAGAACTTTAATTATCATGTAAAGCTCAAACTAAAACATATAAAGGTTATTTCTCTTTTCCTTCTTCTGTCCCAGTCATTTATGATAACATCATATGCTTATGAGCACACTGATATGATTTCCAATTGTCACATTTTCACTGGGTAAGAAGGGCATTGATGTGTCACTGATAATGATTGTCAGTATTGTTTCCTTGAACCTCTTATGTAATATTCAATACTTGACAAGGAAAACTATTTCCTTGTTCCACTCACATGAACAGTTTCAGCAGAATTTTTTGTTTATTTTTGTTTATTGTTTCCTCATCATCCTCATCCTCACACAGAAGATGACACTGGCATTGCAAGAATGTTCAAGAGAAATAAGCTATTTTAATCAGGCCACGGACCGTGTGCGTGCCTCACCTATCAATGACACCATACCCGCGTTACCCTCAATTTGCAGCTTTATTTTGTAGAAACCATGGAAGCACCAACAACAATTTAATATATGATGTGTTTTATTACACAGGTGAGCAACTGTGTGGATACATTCATGGACATAAAACTAACCATTGTTCTCCAGCTCAACACAGTTAGTCTTGTTGTTTAAATCTGGTGTTCTTGATTTACCGCGAGTACCATGTTTTACCATGCCTAATATCGGTCTCTCACTGCAGTGTGAACAAGTGTCTCATAGCAGCCGCCGAGTGAACGCACAGAGTAGTATTATAACATAACTTTAACACACTCAAGTGTATGTAATATGATAAACAGCGCTGCGTTCCCCCACACACACATGAGCGGGAGAAGCAGAAGCGCTCGTCTGTGTTCAGAATAAAAGCTCTGCGAAATCAAGGCGTCATCAAGATACACCATTGTTTTGAAGTGACCTCTAACGGCAAAAGATCACATATTGTGGCTTTAAGCTTAAGTTTTTGCTATTCTCACTAGAGTGAATTAAGTTGCTGTTATCAGTGAAGTGGTTCTGATTACAAATTACTCAAAATGTCATGTTTTGGAATCATAAGATTATTGGAGTTATGGTTCCAAAACTTACATTTTGAGTCACTTAGATATCTAAGTCTTAAATGTTTTCGACTTCAAAATCCATCAAATGAAGATTTAAATCAGGTGTCCAAATCTATTCCTGGAGCGCCTTGCACTTTCCGGCAGAGTTTATCTCCAACCCTAATCAAACACACCAGATCCAGCTGGTCCAGGATTACTGGAAATGTCTAGGCAAGTGTGTTCCAGGTTGGAGCCAAACAGAAAATGTCCTCATGATTTACTCACCCTCAAGCCATCCTAGGTCTATATGACTTTCTTCTTTTGATCCCATTTTATATTAGGTGGCCTTAACCACTATGTACTTACATCAACAATTGCAAAACACTTTTGCTGACATTGAGGTGGGATACGGTAAAGTTAGGGACAGTGTTGAAGTGTTTATTGCATTAATAATAAGTATTTTATTACAATTTAACTGTATGATTATACACTATTATTTACATCTGTATGAGGAGGAGACTGGAAGACCACCCCTCACAGTGTTGGATCTTAAGTCCATATATGGATATACAGTGCTGGACTCAAGCCAAGTTAAGACATGTGGGGGAAAGATAAACAATGACGTAGTGTGTTTGGAATGTGTAGGAACTGCCTTTCCCTTAGTCATGAGGAGATCTGCAGATCGACTCGGTTTTGTTTGAAAGAATAAAACCTATATTCTGGCATCAAAGACTGAGTGAAGTGTTATTTCCAGAGAAGAGGAAAACGGCAGCATTTAATCCACAACAACAGGTGTGGTGGTGTGGGTAAGTTTAAGGGTAAAGTTAGGGACAGGTGCACATCCCAGTCATTTATGATAACATCATATGCTTATGAGCACACTGATATGATTTCCAATTGTCACATTTTCACTGGGTAAGAAGGGCATTGATGTGTCACTGACAATGATTGTCAGTATTGTTTCCTTGAACCTCTTATGTAATATTCAATACTTGACAAGGAAAACTTGTACCTTGTACCATTCACATGAACAGTTTCAGTTTTGGTTTGATTGTTAATTGTTTTCTCATCATCCTCATACAGAAGATGACACTGGCATTGCGCCAGCAACACAAAGGACAAGGGTTTGTTTCCCACATAAAAAAACTGCTTTCTTAAATTCAATTTGCTGACTTAACCTCCTGGGTGCCACTGTCCTTGTACGGGGACACCATACGTCACAGTTTTGGTCTGGATGTCCTGCAAAGAGCACATTCAGGGCTTTGCAGAGATGCTGTTTGTTTTGAGGTTTCACCAGGACAACAACTTCTGCTTGGTGTTTAAAAATGACTGAATGATCAGATTTAGCACTCTTATGGAAATGTAATAATATTTTGTAATTATAATTTAAATCTGACAATTTTTCATATTGTTTGTTATAAATCAACATCTCTGGGACATGTTGTGGGGTTTCTAATCAAAACTAGGGAAAGAAATGACATTTCAATGTTACTATAAAATATTAGATATTATTATGAAAATGTTGCCAACTTTTACTCCCGTTATTACATGTTGCTCCAAAAACATTAATATGCAAATTAGACACAGTATATAGACACATTGCATTGAATAGGAAATTTTACTCACATATTGCATAAAGTAAAATGGTATATCAATTAATTCTGTTATATCTTTCATCTTTAAACAAAGTTTGGTAAAAAAAAAAAAAAAAAAAGAAATCCCATTGTTTTGCCAGTACATTTCATGGCACATTATTTTTTAAACAACTGAGTCCTGGTGTCCACATACGAGGACATACCATAACACACGAATAAACTATAATTTTTCAATATTTCTTATGCTCTAAACAATGTAATGACATGGGGAAAAAAAATTACCCCCCAATCAAAATTCCAATTTTGAGAATCTGTCAATTTTGAGTCATCTCAACTTAAATTACATTAAACTGACTTTAAAAAAATGAGTTGAATTTTGTATAACATATCAAAATAACTTTTTTTGTGAGTTCAATCAATATGTTGTCGTATCTTATTGACCATATCATTTTCAATCACTGACCCAGAGTCATAATTTTCCTTTTAGGGTCCATATGTTATAATATCTTAAAAGCAGTGAGACTTGCATCTATTTGCAACTGGTGACCGTTATTTAAAATTCTCCCTTTGAAGGGGCCGCGGAGAACTCACAAAGAAAAACGTCAAGTGCAGCACTTTATTTTACCGCCCTGTTCTCCGTGTAATTACTGTAAGTACATAGTATACACAACAACTTGATAATAAGTAGGTACACTAACCCTGAACCTAACCCTGAAGATAAGCCCACGTAGATGCCTTTTATTACACAGTACTTTCTGTAAATGCACATACTGCAACCAATCCAAATCCATTTTGCTTGAACCAAGTGCGGTTTTCAGCGGTTTGTATATGCTCTTGTTTTAAGTAAGGTCAGCTAATTCCTTTGGCAACACTTTGCCATGGGGTTTTAAAGACATAATGATAAAATATATACCTTGACATTATTAAAGGTAATGAATATAAATGCTGTCTTTGTACACTCACCTAAAGGATTATTAGGAACACCTGTTCAATTTCTCATTAATAATCAACCAATCACATGGCAGTTGCTTTAAATGCATTTAGGGGTGTGGTCCTGGTCAAGACAATCTCCTGAATTCCAAACTGAATGTCAGAATGGGAAAGAAAGGTGATTTAAGCAATTTTGAGCATGGCATGGTTGTTGGTGTCAGACGGGCCGGTCTGAGTATTTCACAATCTGCTCAGTTACTGGGATTTTCACGCACAACCATTTCTAGAGTTTACAAAGAATGGTGTGAAAAGGGAAAAACATCCAGTATGCGGCAGTCCTGTGGGCGAAAATGCCTTGTTGATGCTAGAGGTCAGAGGAGAATGGGCCGACTGATTCAAGCTGATAGAAGAGCAACTTTGACTGAAATAACCACTCGTTACAACCGAGGTATGCAGCAAAGCATTTGTGAAGCCACAACCTTGAGGCGGATGGGCTACAACAGCAGAAGACCCCACCGGGTACCACTCATCTCCACTACAAATAGGAAAAAGAGGCTACAATTTGCACAAGCTCACCGAAATTTAACAGTTGAAGACTGGAAAAATGTTGCCTGGTTTGATGAGTCTCGATTTCTGTTGAGACATTCAGATGGTAGAGTCAGAATTTGGTGTAAACAGAATGAGAACATGGATCCATCATGTCTTGTTACCACTGTGCAGGCTGGTGGTGGTGGTGTAATGGTGTGGGGGTTTTCTTGGCACACTTTAGGCCCCTTAGTGCCAATTGGGCATCGTTTAAATGCCACGGCCTACCTGAGCATTGTTTCTGACCATGTCCATCCCTTTATGACCACCATGTACCCATTCTCTGATGACTACTTTCAGCAGGATAATGCACCATGTCACAAAGCTCGAATCATTTCAAATTGGTTTCTTGAACATGACAATGAGTTCACTGTACTAAAATGGCCCCCACAGTCACCAGATCTCAACTCAATAGAGCATCTTTGGGATGTGGTGGAACGGGAGCTTCGTGCCCTGGATGTGCATCCCACAAATCTCCATCAACTGCAAGATACTAGCAAACATTTAACCCAACTGCTGGGTTAAAACAACCCAATCGCTGGGTTAGTCCATTTTCAACCCAACTTAGGTTGTTTTTAACCCAGCATTTTTTAGAGTGTATGAGGTATTTATTACATTATGAACACACTGTAGCAATACCAGCACATAATATAAGTGAAACAATTATACATTGGCAGGCAATTACAATTATGGCATTGCATAGGTTGTAATTTCACATTAAAGTTGCAAAAGTTCTGATTTTATCTTTCTTTCAGTCATCACAAAAACAAACTAATAATTATATTATAAAACGGTTAGTTCCAGTCCTTGATTCTGATTGGTCAATAGCTGTGTTTTATAAAACACGGTTATGACTGCTTGTAACAATGAGGTCCACTGTCCACGATGGCAAGTATGCTGAACCCAAGTGCAGTTAATTAATAGGAAGAGATACAAAACAGACGATGACTTGAGCTTGACTTGAAAACAATACTCAACAATACTCAACAAAGACACATGGCTAACATGAGGGCTTAAATACACAGAGACTAATGACTAGACAAGACACACCTGTGAACAATGATCAAACAATGAAGCAATGACACAACAGAACTGAGAACCCACATGACTAAATGAACCAATGACAACATGACACAAGAACCTAGGGAATGTATGACAATGGAGCACATGACAAAACCAGGAAACATGACAGTGACCATGACAAAATAAGAACATGAAACATGAACAAAACCCAAACACACAAAGCTTCACCCAGTGGTTCTCTGTATCACTGCACAACACCCATAGCAACCACTCTTAGCAACACAAACATATGTTTGTTCTCATTGATATTTTTAATTGAAGCTTATTGTGAGAGAGAGACTGAGTGACCGAGTTTATTACCTGCATTCAAATTTAGCATATTCCTTAAGGTCAGTCCTATGTTCATAATAAAAAAATCTGTTGAATGTACGCTGCGATATCTTGTCCTTTTAACAGTAAAGGGGCTTTTCGTGTCCTGACAGTGACAGTGCTCACTTGTCAGTTGCGTCTTGTTCCCGTGTTCACACAACAACTTTCAGTCCTTTCAATATAAAAGTCTTTGCTATTGAGTGACTCACTCATTAAGAGAGTCTTTGTCGCCATCGAAAGGTGTAACGTTAACAATGTAACTTCTGCTGCTGTCACTGATCTACACTCACCTAAAGGATTATTGCAACATCCCCCACACCATTACACCACCACCACCAGCCTGCACAGTGGTAACAAGACATGATGGATCCATGTTCTCATTCTGTTTACGCCAAATTCTGACTCTACCATCTGAATGTCTCAACAGAAATCGAGACTCATCAGACCAGGCAACATTTTTCCAGTCTTCAACTGTCCAATTTTGGTGAGCTTGTGCAAATTGTAGCCTCTTTTTCCTATTTGTAGTGGAGATGAGTGGTACCCGGTGGGGTCTTCTGCTGTTGTAGCCCATCCGCCTCAAGGTTGTGCGTGTTGTGGCTTCACAAATGCTTTGCTGCATACCTCGGTTGTAACGAGTGGTTATTTCAGTCAAAGTTGCTCTTCTATCAGCTTGAATCAGTCGGCCCATTCTCCTCTGACCTCTAGCATCAACAAGGCATTTTCGCCCACAGGACTGCCGCATACTGGATGTTTTTCCCTTTTCACACCATTCTTTGTAAACCCTAGAAATGGTTGTGCGTGAAAATCCCAGTAACTGAGCAGATTGTGAAAAACTCAGACCGGCCCAGTCTGGCACCAACAACCATGCCACGCTCAAAATTGCTTAAATCACCTTTCTTTCCCATTCTGACATTCAGTTTGGAGTTCAGGAGATTGTCTTGACCAGGACCACACCCCTAAATGCATTGAAGCAACTGCCATGTGATTGGTTGATTAGATAATTGCATTAATGAGAAATTGAACAGGTGTTCCTAATAATCCTTTAGGTGAGTGTATATGAGAACATTTACCTGTCACGGTTCATCAATTCATCGTCTCTTTTCTCTCTGTATTTTGTGCGGTTGTATTGGAGGCGTGGTCACTGATTCGGAGATTATCGTCTCCACCTGCTGCACTCATCACCAGCCTTTATAGACGTGTCTCTCACCCGCACTTGTTGTCAGATCGTTTCAGGCTGTCTCTGGTGTTTGTCTCCGTGGTGTTTGTTCCGGCTGCCTCCTGTGTGTTCTCCATTCCGGTTCCTGGATTCCGCTGTGCTCTGTGTTTCCCGCTGCGTCCCTGCTTCACAGCCTAGCCTGGTTCTTCTGCCTGCACCATCTCATCTGGGACCTGCCTGACCTGTTGCCATGCTGCATTCATTACTATTTTTGATCTGTCTTGGACATTATCTGAATAAAGAGTTTGCATTTCGCTATTGGATCCTCCGGTCTCTCTTCATCGATCATAACAGTACTGTATAGATCAGTGGTTGCTGTTGATATGATACTTTTACACATGAAATTAAGGACCGTCTTAATGAGTGAATCATTGAGTCATTCATTCAAACGATTCGCCCAAACGACTGATTCATTCAAGAATGAGGCAGTTGTCTATGAATGGGTCATTGAATCTTTGACCGATTCGTTCAAACGCTGAATCATTTGGTAATGAAACTGAGTGTTGCTGAGAGACGCTGTGAGTCTGCTGTGATCTTTGTTTGGAAATATTTTTGCTGCTGAAATAGAACAAAAAAAGTCAATATTGCATCTAAAATGTAAGTGACTTGATTTGAACTGTTGTATGTAATCAGTGTCACATTTTCAGTCTGTGTGTGTGTGTGTGCTGCTCTGATTTGTTTAGATTTCTCCTCGAGAGGCTGCACGAGTCTCAACGTTGTTACAGTCAGTAACATTACAGTAACTTACGTACATTATTATCCACTATCAATCGCCACTTACACTAAATTAAATAAAATCATAATCATTCTCGCGTTTTTGGTGATTCCTTTTTTTGTTATTGACTTTATCTGGTCGGGCAAGTAAAATTCTCTCACTTTCCCCTTTATAAAAATCCTCCTCTCTTCAGCTCTTTACATTTTGTGCGCTAGATAAGCTAACCAACCTAAAGTCTGCTTTAAAGTTAAGAGCGTAAAGATGAAGTTTAATTGGTTACGGTGGATCGGTTACTGTATCAGCCCACAGCACACACTGTGCAGTAACTAGTGAGCGTTTTGTAGAGAAAGGAAAACGGGTCGCACCCCAACAAATATTTGCACTCGCACATGCTCCCAAATATATTTTGAGGTCGCACAGATAAAATTGAGCGTATATGTAAATTTCAAGCCTTGATCATGCATGACGGCGATTTAAACCTAATTCACTTCAATGAAGATAACGACATGCTATTCTTGTCATGAGCGTCAAGGTGTGGTGCAAATTCATTCATAGAAAAATACAAACAAATGTCCATTTCTTGGATTTCTGGAAACAGCAAAAAAAGGTAAGGTGTGTTATTCCCAATTTTGTGTTGTGGCTGGGCTGTTACATTTATGCATTTGGCAGGCACTTTTATCCAAAGTGACTTACACTGCATTCAAGGTACGCATTTTTTACATTTTGTCAGTTCTTGCTTTCCCTGGGAATCGAACCTGGCGTTGCTAGCGCCACGCTCTTATTGTTTGAGCTACAGGAAAGCATAGGTCTGTTATAGGTCTGCGTGACTCTTGATGTCTTAGCCTAGTTGAACGGAGGACTTATGATATTCTTCTGTAGCCTGGCGAGTAACTTTAACTGTTGTTCATGTGAACTCAAAAACAGTCGGATGCTTTGTTTATAGACTATTCGTGGGTGGCTAAGTTATGTGGTGTTTTTTGTTTTATTATGTATGGAAAATACTGATGTCTACCTGCCCAACTCACAGTAGCACCTAACAGTGTTCAAAGATATCTTCCTCATGATAAAACAAAGACAGTAAAGCCCTTGATTGTTAGACTGCCAACTGACAAAAGATTAGAGGACTATTGATACGGAGTTCCTGTAAAGCCCAGCGTTTAAAAGCAAAAACTTTCTCTTCCTTCTTCTTGTATAACAATGAATCAGATGTGTTTTAGATATCAGAGTTTCTTCTATTGTTGTGTTACTGTACACTCACAATCTTTTTCAGTTTTTGTTTTTTACGATTTTTCCTCAATATAAAAAGCAAAGTCCTTAAAAAGCCCCAGCAGGCCATCAGGCTGAATGAGCTTCCTTGTTTTATTGTGTTTGTTCAGTCTTAACTATTCTATTCTAACTCGATTGATATGGGAATAATCAGAATTTAATTTATTTTTCTGGATAATCCATTAAGCGCTTCCTTATATTCAAGGGTGTCAGTGACATTCTCAGAAATTCCTACTGATTGTGTCACGGTTTTCTTTTTCACGTGTGACTGTTTTTGTGTGTGTGTATCGTAAAAATAGCCCAGTAAAATGTAAACCATTAACCAACCCTTTGACTGCATACGGAAATCACCTATGAAATAAAGAAAAATAAATAAGAACGGTAAAAGTTACAGTTCTATTGTAGTTATTAAGTAAAATAAATATGCACACATTCACTCTTATTTTCATCTGCCTAATATGTGACCCTGGACCAATTTTTGGAAATTGAGATTTATACATCACCCAAAGCTGAATCAATAATTGTAGCTCCCCGTCGTTCGCACCCTGACTTTAACTGTTATAAATTCATCAACCACGGCTTCACGGGGCTTATTGCTTTTATAAAACGGTTACCATACAATACATATTTATTTTGACAATATTTGGCCCGAGATACAACCATTTGAAAATCTGGAATCTGAGGTTGCAAAAAAATCTAAATATTGAGAAAATCTCCTCTAAAGTTGTCCAAATGAAGTCCTTAGCAGTGCATATTACTACTAATAATACATTTTTGATATATTTACGAGAGGAAATTTACAAAATATCTTCATGGAACATGGATCTTTATTTAATATCCTAATGATTTTTGGCATTTTGACCCATTCAGTGTATTGTTGGCTATTGCCATAAATAAACCTGTGCGACTTATGACTGGTTTTGTGCTATAATTTACATAAATAATGTCATATTAATTCAAAATGTTGAAATTGTTGTCTCCCTCGATGTCTATAGTGGTCTATAGTCTCCCTCGATGTCTATAGTGTTGTCTCCCTCGATGTCTATAGTGGCCCTCGTAGGCTATATGATCAAAACACAGCTTTTTGGTCTAAGAATGTGAGAAACAGACACAACAGACAAAAATAGACGACACATGAAATGAAATGCGACACATTACAAAATCAAAAATCCCCTATTTGTGTCTTTCTATTGTTTCTTTGTTTCATTTCATTTCAAGGAAGCTTGAACACAAAAAACTTATTTTCAATTCACAGTTTAAAATTCGCACACATCAATAGACTATCACATAATTACCCCTAACTGGAATTACCTCTAATTACAAAGGCCCTGCCATTGATGGCACTCCTCACAACAGATAATGCACCAGATGCCGGTGCTGAAACCAAACCAACAAATGTCACATGGACTGGGAATACTGTAAGATGAGAACAGTGATATTCTATTTAGGAATGAAAACAGACAAAAGAAAAATCATCGCAGTCTCACGAGACAGGAAAACCGAAACTGCCGAGCACCCCTAAGGAGCACACTATTGAGTGCTCAACACGCATCTGGAACAATGGTGGAAATTCTGCAAGATTTAACATTATTTTTAGCTGTTATTATCCTAACATCCTTGTCCTTTTGATCTACATTCTGTGGTTTAGTAATACACTGGCCTTCTAACAGGCACCTTTTGATCTGCTAACCCATATCCTGAACCACTTAGCAGTAAGTAGTCATTTAGGGACATTTGCATCCAAAGTACACTTACAGGAACACTATCCCTGGAGCAACCTGGCATTAAGTGCCTTTAGGCTCATGACTCATTCCAGGAATTCACCACAACTTTGAACTTAAACCTCGAACCACACCTTCCCACATCCACAGCCCGATATATGATTGATATTCACATATTGACTCTCTCCTTTCGGAAATGTAATGCATGTCTCTACTATGCATGTGGTGTTGTCATATATGTTATTGGGCACTATATTCTTATCACATACGTACATCCTCAAGATATATGAAGATGTATGACATACCCATAGTACATTTGGTATAACATACATTATATTCAAATATTTATATGAATTGTATATGATACTGTATGTAAAGACTGTGTAAGTTAACAATATGTTTAATTTCTATATGCAAATTTATTTAGTCTGGCTCAAAAGTTTACACACCCCTTGCAGAATCTGTCAAAATGTTATTTTTATTTAGTACTGTTCTGAATAAAATATTTTACATAAAAGACGTTCACATATAGTCCATGCTGTATAGCTGTGTTTAGCAATGTGTTTGTTGTCAAACTCAATTGACAAATATTTTATTGTATTTTATTGACAAAATGTTTTAGTTTGTCCTGGATATTTATTTTTTTATTATTATTATTGTATCAGATAACATTTTAATCTGTCATTTGCTCATTTTATAATGTACCCCACCTATGGGGCATGTTGTCACATTTCACTTCCACTCTTTTGGGGTAAATCAAGAAAAAAATGATACACTGTATTAATGAAACAAACCCACATAATTGTACTAGATATAGTAAAATAAATACTCCGAACCCCACGTGGATTTACACAAACTGAAGAAGTCAAAAAGCGTTAGGTTGTGCCCCGCTCTCCCCTAACACCTATGGACTCTTGTATGTTTGCTTTTTGTCCTGTCCTGTGTTGTGGTCTGTTCATTTGCCCTCATCGTGTGTTCTGATTAGTTAACTATTTACACCTGTTTCTGTTCTCCCTGATTACGGTCGCCCTCATTAGTTCCCTTATATAATCTCCCTGTTCTGTTCAGTGCTTGTCGGATCTCTTCTATGTGTAGCCTGTTTGCCTGTCCTGTGGAGTACTTTAGTGTTATTAAAACTTACCGAAACGTTATTCATTGCCGTCATCGTCTGTTTTCCAGCAACCACCCATGACATGAGGGAAATGAGGATCGGTTTCCTCCACAGTGTGCTTCCTGTTCATGAATTTCCATCACAGCTTGTCTCTAAACAAAGAGAACAAACAAAATATTGTATTTGAACAAAGATTTTATATCCAAACCATGATATTTTGTGATAATATATCACAGTGCTGAAAACATGGCGACTAGAAGGCTGACCATTTATTTTCCAAAATGAAGTAGTATAATATCTAATAATATTACTATGTCCAAGTATGTTATGACTCTATGGTCTATGTATTTGAATGAAAAAAGGTACATTTATTCCCTATGACTATAGTTAAAACACAATTATGTGGTTGGCATAAGTGGATCTGTCCTAAACTGATTTCAATTATACACTATATTGCCAAAGGTTTTGTGTCACCTGCCTTTACATGCACATGAACTTTAATGACATCCCATTCTTAATCCATAGGGTTTAATATGGAGCTGACCCACCCTTTGCAGCTCTAACAGCTTCAGCTCTTCTGGGAGGTTTAGGAGTGTGTTTATGGGAATTTTTGACCATTCTTCTAGAAGCGCATTTGTGAGGTCAGGCACTGATGTTGGTGAAGGCCCGGCTCGCAGTCTCCGCTCTAATTCATCCCAAAGGTGTTCAATCGGGTTGAGGTCAGGACTCTGTGCAGGCCTCCTGGCAACCACCAAGCCCAGACTCGTCCATCAGATTGCCAGAATTGTCAGCGTGACTGGTCACTCCAGAGAACACGTCTCCTCTGCTCTAGAGTCCAGTGGCGGCGTGCTTTACACCACTGCATCCGACACTTTGTATTGCACTTGGTGATGTAAGGCTTGGGCGAGCTGCTCGCCCATGGAAACCCATTCCATGAAGCTCTACGCACTGTTCTTGAGCTAATCTGAAGGCCACACGAAGTTTGGAGGTCTATAGCTATTGACTCTGCAGAAAGTTGGTGACTTCTGCCTACTGTACGCCTCAGCATGTGCTGACCCCACTCTGTGATTTTACGTGGCCTATCACTTCGTGGCTGAGTTGCTGTTGTTCCCAATTGCTTCCACTTTGTTATAATCCCACTAACAGTTAAGCGTAGAATATTTAGTAGTGAGGAAATTTCAGGAATGGACTTCTTGCAAATGAACCTATCACTTGACCACGCTTGAGTTCACTGAGCTCCTGAGAGCGACCCATTCTTTCACAAATGTTTGTAGAAGCGTTTGCATGTCTAATGCTTGATTTATACACCTGTGGCCATTTAAGGGATTGGAACACCTGAAGTCAATGATTTGGAGGGGTGTCCCAATACTTTTGGCAATATAGTGTATCTTACAAACAAATTGGGCAGTTTCAATCTGGTTCTGTCCCTCTGACTTGTGGTGTCCCCCAAGGCTCTACTCAAGATCCATATTATTTTCTCTTTGCAGTATATGCTTCCACTTGGTTCTATCTTTGAGGAGTATTTTATAAATTACCATTGTTACGCAGATTATATCTCCCTTTGAAACATTTGAATGGTTTAGACCCTGTGGTTGCTTGCCTCTTGGATATTAAAGCATGGATGTCCTTAAACTTCTTAAATCTGCAATGAGAGTAAAATGGAGATTGTGGTATTTCGCCTTCTTATGCCCAAAGCATAACTAACTTAAATCTTAGACTTTTAGCACCTTACATTAAGCCATATGTGAAAAATCTGGGTGTTTTACTGGACAGCACATTAAAGATGGATTGACAAGTTAATCAAGTTGTAAAGTCAAGTTTCTATCAGCTGTGAGTCCTGGTAAAAACAAAGTCCTTTCTCTCTTTTAACCATTTTGAAAGAGTTATCCATGCTTTATCACCACTAGGCTTGACTCTCTTTGTCTGGGGATTAGTCAATCTTCTTTAAAGCACCTTCAGATGGTTCAAAATGTGGCAGTTTTATCGGGAGCTTGCAAGCGTGAGCATATCACCCCTGTTCTACATTCTCTACATTGGTTGCCTGTATGCCATAGAATTGATTTCAAAGTGGTTTTATTGGTTTTTAAATCTTTATGTGGTTTAGCACCCCAATACCTCTCTGGCCTGTTGATTGAGCATCAACCAGTGAAAGCTCTTAGGTCTGTCAATCAGAGGCTCGTGGCTTTATTTTTATCTTTGTCTGAATTTTGTGTACAGCACATTGGTCAGCAGCAGTTGTTTTTAATTGTGCTTGAAATTAAATTGAAAGTGTCTTACAAAATCAATATATTGTTTAATGTGAATGAGCAGGCACAATGATTCTCACATCAGTTTGAAGCAAAACTCTAGGCAACAACGCATCTAAAGTCATGTGGACATACAGATCTACTGTGTGTTTTGTGGCCTTATTTCAGTGTCTTAATATATATATATTTTTTTTTAAAAACCATGCATAAATGTTATTCTCTCAAAAATACAATCATGCACATACATGTTGCTCACCTATTATGGTAGCCTAGCTTGTTCTGAATACAGTATAATGACACTTTTGCCATTAATATGTTTATAAGCAACTGAAAAAAAGCACAAATATCAAAGCATGTCAAAACTTCTAAAGGGCCCCAAAACTGTGCAGACCCCTAAGAGTTAAAACAGGAAAAATACTGAACTTGGTTACATTATTTGATCACATTTACCTCCTATTAGTGTGTAATGCAATTTTATTTTATTTGTAAAGGGTTGTGTTTCATTGGCATACAAGTGCTAATACTTTCAGTTTGTAGCTGAACACATTTGATTGTTGTAATTCACCCCTTTAAGGTATAGCATTTTGCAGCCCCACATATATACATAAACATACAGTAATGAGTATTTCAGTTTTATGTGTTTATTTGATAAAATGCATGGTAGACAAGACATCATGTATAGTAATACATTTTGAAATTTATTGAGTTTCAATATCAACAAGAACATCATAAGATTATATTATACATTATTTAAAAAGAGCTTACAAGAGAAGGAAAAAAACGATATTTACAAACAAATATTTAGCTTTTGTAATTTTGAGAAATAGTGTAAATAAATATTGTAAAAACATGAAAACAGTCATACACAGCAGGAAAATAAGACAGTTTGTGCTATTAGTCTACAGTATGTACATCAAGAGGGACTATTAAGTGTTTGAATAGTACTTCTATTAAATAAATTGTAAATAGCAGTGTTTCACAAAAATTCATATTTATATTATATTATTGGTGTCTTAATAAAAGCACCAAGCTGTTTACTGCAGTTGAGCTAGCAGTGGTGTACAGTCATCTAGATGCTCCAGGCCTTCGACAGCTTTGATCAGCGTCTCCACCCTCTCATTGGACAGAACTGCGCCTGCATTGGTACAGAACTTTCTCTGCAGGCTTTCTTGGCTAAGTGGGTTTCTCCAGTGGCCGTAGAAGGTGTCACAGCGGCCTTTTAGGACATCTCCACTTACCAAGGTAACCTCCACCTCACCATACATTATGTTGAAATTGGCCGGGTTGTCACGGGGGTGCTCCAAACGGACACGGGAGAGGAGTGCATGAAGTTCGGGACGTTGGAGAGCCTCCGGGTGGAAGGACTGCACTGTGACTTCTCCATCCAACAGGGCAGTGCAGGCATTAAACTGGAAGGAGTGCCGCGCCTGGTGCTCAGTCTCCGGGAATGGGCGGTTGATGTACTTGGAGAGTGGCACCCTAAGCAGGATATCCTGCACCAGGTTTGGAGAAATGCCACCTCCTCTCAGGCCAGCCAGGGTCTTGTGCACAACAGCGGCAGCATCAGCAATCCAGTGCATTCCGAGGTGTGCGGGAAATCGCTTGAAAGCGATGTCTTGCTTCTCTAAGAGGAAGCTGTGCTCATTATTCTCGGGGGAAGCGATGTGGTGTGGGGTGTAGTCTTCATAGAATGCACTGAAGCCAGCAATGCCAGGCACTGCATCCAGGACCAGAGGACTTGCTTCCAACCCGCGAGATGCCAGCAGGGCAGCTTCGAGCCCGAGGCGCGAGGCGTTTCCGATGTGAAGAGGTTTGGATTGTGTGGCGGCATTAGCCATTGGTGCACCTGCTAGAGATGCAGCGATGGCCAGGGCATTACTGCACTGACTGCGATCCAGAGAGAGGAGGCGAGCACAGGCAGCAGCACTACCCAGAGTGCCCACCACACTGGGAGGATGGAACCTGACGGAGAAGACAGAGAAAGAGCATAGTCGTTATTTTACAAGCTTAGATGATTTCAGCTCTCGGCCATTCTCAAGACAATACAGAGCAACAAAACGGTCTAAATTTTTAACATAAGCTGAGTGTTGCTTGCCTGTGCAAAACTCTCCACAACTGTGCTAGGGTGTTGTGTGTGGTTGTTAGGTGGTTACTTACAAGCCTAAAGAAGGCTTCAGTTTTGATGTGAAGAGTCGAATTTCAAAGTAAGGGGTGGTCATACTAGACTTTGAGCACTATAATGCTTGTAGTGATATCACGCTCTGCTGTGTTTAAAAAAAAAAAAAAAACTAATTTCAAATTTAAATCTAAAACACAGGTGGATTCTGTTTTCAGAGTACTCGGGAAATAACAAATTATGAGTGTTTAACCCTATTCCCGGAGCCCAAAAAGAACTGCTCTGCACATTTCATTTTTCACATGAAATCTGCAGTGTTCTGACACACCTAGCTCTCTGTTTGTGTATAACCTCAGAGAATACCCATGCTGTGCTGTACTTAGAAATATAATTTTTGCTCTCAGTCACTTTATTTGAGAATGAGACAAAAACATGGACTCCTAACCTCTTAGGGATGTTGTGAGCCTCACTGGAGAATCGCATCAGTCGGCCCTGTATTTCGATGCCCACATTGAAGGCGGTTAGAAAGTCGAGCCCACTTGGTTTGCTGTTCTTGTGCAACATGTCACTTACAGCCAGGAGGGCAGGCAGGACCGCTCCAGAGGGATGGGTTGCAGGGTGCCAAGTGTCGTCAAAGTCCATTGAGTGAGCCTGTGGAAAACCAACATGTCAATCAAGGTCTAAAGTGTCTCTCCATTGTGGCACTTCTGGGATTTCTAAGATTTGAGAGTTTCTAAATCTCACTGCACTCTGAAATTAATGCTATGCCATGTCATAGCCTTCAGACAGCTTCTCTAGTGTAGCCAAAACACAAATGGGAAAAAGCTGTGCATGACTACCGGAAGTATGACCCAATAGCTCAGTCTGTCTAGTTTCTATAATCTGAAACACTTCCTGAAGTGTTACTGGTTAAACACACTTTATTTATAGAGTTCACACACCAGACTTTCCAACAGGAGCATGGATGTTTCTGTAGTTCCTCAGTGCTGAGGTTTCATAACTTATTTGAGTTGTTTTTCTCGTGACCACATTTGGGTGCCAAAAATGATGCTGAATGTTACAAAACAAGTTTATAATTTACTGCTTCATTGACTGTCTGGCTGGGTGCTAATTTCAGGACTTGCAGAACAGGACTTTCTGGAGAGACACTGAGAATCTTTCCAGGATGTTGAATCACGCATACAGTGTTACATAAACTAAGAGCTGCAGTTACAACTCAGTACATGTCATAATACTCACTGCAACTCCATTGACAAAGGCTGCAAGCGTTGGAGAAAGCTTCACACCTTGGCGCCCATAGACGAAGCTGATGTCATCAGAAGCATACATGTGCTTAGGGAAGAGGATAAATGAGTGGTCATTAGATCCAACTCATTCACACATCAACAAACACATTAGCACACACCATTGCCTCTGTCATGCTGAACTATGTCCAGGGAAGAATTGCTCTCTGTTAAGGCTTGGCATCACTCATTCTACAGAAAAGGTTGTTTTCTTAGGGTGTGTTCACACTGCATTTGATCGCCAAACCTAAAGGTGTAGGGATACATTCACAACCTGATTGGTCAGCTTTTATGACATATTTTGAGACGGAACTTACTGAAAAACAATGCTGTGTGCTGGGATAAATGTGCTCTTTGTATGTGCATCTGATGGTATTTTGACCAGCTGAGAACTCGTGAAGAGCTTATAAAATGCGTAAAGGAGTCAAAACAGAGGCAGGAATACCTCCGTCACACACACAAACCAAGATCTGCTGCGAGGAGACGCGGTTCTGACGCCTGTACCGAACTGTGATGGGCAAACTCGCGACTATGATGAGAAAAAACAGGCATGTGGGACGGATCTGGGCGACACTGTGTTGCTATCTGGGGAGTTCGTTTGGAAGTGGACAGAGACCCATCTTTTCAGTGATTGATGCACACCAGGGTTCACACTTATTCAAATGAGGTGCACTAACAAAGCAATCGCTCAAGGCAATCGCTGGGTTAGTCCTTTTTCAACCCAACTTGGGTTGTTTTCAACCCAGCATTTTTTAGAGTGTAATCGCACCAAACATGACAAGTGTGAACACACCCTTAATTATGGAAAGACAAGTTGTTTTCTCTAAAGGTTTCTATTTACTATTGGCATTTCCTTACCTGGCAGTGCTGAAGGGCAAGTTCAAACACCTCAGTGGTGCTTCCCAAAAGCCCAACACCAATGCTGTCCAGAATCATGCGCTTGCTGCGCTGCAGCACGGTCGGTGACAGATGCCTTGGCTGTACGCTCTGAATAAATCTGCCAAAGCTGCTGGTCACTGTTTCCTCTGGGGCAGGACGCTCTGCCACTAAAAACAGTCAAGAGACAGTGTAAATTAACACCAAAACAATTTACTTTAGCAGCACCCATCCTGAGTGCCAATGACTTGATTAGTCAGTCTATATAAATGTTTCTCTAAAAGTCTAGACTTTCACTTCTCTTTTCTGTCAAGAGTTAACTGAAAATAAAGTAGAGCTTGCTCACCATCTAGTGCAGACTTATGGAGTCCTCGGGCGGCAGAAAAAGCAACATATCTGGTGGATCTCTGTGGACAAACAGTTATGTTTGAGTGTCTCAGCTGTATATATAGTTAGCATATAGTGTATGTTTTGTTCTCTTTTAAGTGTACATTAAAAGAACAGCTAAAAGGCCAAGTCAAAAAACAGTTTAAGGCCCAATTCTCACTATAAACGATGACTTTTGCTTCAATAAACTCCTAATTCCTGCTTATTAATAGTTAGTAGGGTAAGCTAAATTTAGGTATTGGGTAGGATTAAGGGATGCAGAATAAGGCATTAATATGTGCTTTATAAGCACTAATAAACAGCCAATATCCTATTAATATGCATGATAATACTAGTTATCAGTGTTAATAGTGAGAACTGAACCCTAAACTAAAGTGTTACCAAACCTTTTTTTATTAAATAATATTTTCTGAATGTTTTTTCTTCCATTAAACATTAAAAAAACCTAATAACACTTATGGTAAACAGTTTGGCTTCAATAAGACATTTAACATTTTAGTTTGGGGAATACATATTCAGTATTAACTACAACTTTTGCCTCAATAAACTCCTGATTACTGCTTATTAATAGTTAGTAAGGTTGTTGTTAAGTTTAGGTATTGGGTAGGATTAAGGGATGTAGAATAATAAGGTCATGCAGAATAAGACATTAATATGTGCTTTATAAGTACTAATAAACAGCCAATAAACATCTTAGTAATATGCATGCTAAAAAGCAACTAGTTAATAGTGAGAATTGAACCTAAAATAAAGTGTTACCAGACATTATGTTTCTTTATACGTCAAGCAATCACACATGCATCTAGAAATGACATAACAACTTTTCTCTACCT
The DNA here is from genome assembly GCA_018749465.1 of Paracanthobrama guichenoti. Lineage (NCBI taxonomy): Eukaryota > Metazoa > Chordata > Actinopteri > Cypriniformes > Gobionidae > Paracanthobrama > Paracanthobrama guichenoti. Next base: position 22,996,483 of record CM031956.1, read on the forward strand.
GTACAGTTGAAAGCATGCTGTCAATCTTTGTTCAGGATCTGGTTATGAAGATGCTTGATATCTCTGTCTGTCGATTCGAAGTTGAAGAAAGTCTTCTCTATCTCAGTGTGGAGATGAATGATTGAAGGTTGATGATGAAGATGATGTGCTGGAGTCAGGTCTGTCCTCATCGCCTTTTTATATAGCACTGGACCACAAAAGACGACGACACACCCATTGAACCCACTGAAACAGGGTTGGAGTTTCCAAGATTTGTTATTTTTAGGTTCATAGGTGGGATTTCGAAGAAGGAAACAAATTGTCTTATGAAAGGGTCAATGAGGTCATCATTGATGAGCCCAGGGGTTGGCTGACATCACTGTAACTCCTCCCAGCTTCACTGAGTATGTTTCTATAAACTTAAAGCATTCTTCACAAGCATCTCAGCATTCAAGCATCTTCATTACAGATCAAGGATCCTAACTAGGTAAGTTTCTTATTTGTATTTTTTAAACGTTAATGTAGCTGTGTCTAATTATATGATATCTCACAAAGCGAGCGTGCGCATATAGACATTATGATTTTATACTGTACAAACTCTATATTATATCCCCTAGCCCTAAACCTACCCATCCCAGGAAACTTTCTGCATTTTTACATTTTCAAAAAACTATTTATTATTATGATTTACAAGCTTTGGGGACCCCCAAAAAAGTCCCCTCAAGCTCAAATATTCCTGGTATTTATCTTTGTGGTAAATATACATAATAACATAAACTCACTCAGTTTTGATTACATTACTACGGTATATGTTTTAAAAACTTACTGCAAGTTTATCCTCAGGTATTGTCCATGTGTGTATGTTGACTCCTGCTGGCTGTTTGAGATTAAAACAGACTGAATCTTATCAGTTGTCACTGTGCCGTCACATAAACTGTAATAATATAATTCTTCAGCCAGCAGTCACATCTGTGTCTCATCCGTCACATAGACTGTAATAGTATAATTCTTCAGCCAGCAGTCACATCTGTGTCAGAGAGGCAGTTTTAGTTTTAATGACTGAAAACTAAAACATCCACCAGGTGAAAAAGCTGTTGCCTCCTGATCAGCTGTTTGCTGAGTAAGAAAACGGAGGGGAGGGAGAATATGAAACTAAACACACCCATAAATAGGCTGTTTAGTGCTCACTCGAGAGATAAGGCTTTGGGCTTTGACAGGTTTCATTTTATGAAGGTTTTAATAATCTTTTATGCATTAATTTCAATCAAAATGTATTTGTAGACCAGTTTGAAGAAGTATATATGTCCCAGTCCCACTACTAAAAGTACAGAATATTTTAGCATGCTGATTATATCAATCAGTTAGAAGTAACATTTATTAACCTGGATACGTACATAATGTCAACTAATTTGGGTTGATAAAATCAGGTAAACATATTTAAGGTTTCAGAGAGGCTTTGACTGATTAAAGTATCGTTTTACACTGAAAAAGCCGGCTTTGTCAGTACTACTATCATTAGATATAACATGATTTCACCAGCTAAAATGACTTAATATGATGAAAGTCACGTTGATGATATGAAGTAAGGTAACGGTTGACAGATGCCTTGGCCTCAGAAAATGTATGCTTTAACCTTACTTAATTTAATTTGAAGAAATGTTCACACACAATTTAGTTCATTCAAAATGAATCAGTTTAATTGGGTGAACACAATTTAGTTGGTTTAGGTCAAATTAATTAGTCAAAATATTTTTTATATTGGTCCGATTTAATTTATTAATTAACTAAGGCTTAATTTTCAGTATCATACTATGCAATGTAATGAATGCCTGAGTGTTAGCGCTACTCTTCACCACTCGTAACCACAACATTCAGTAACAGAAACTCAATGTCCAACATAACTGAACATTAAACATTAACATAAGTTACCAACATATTTCCATTTACTGTTAAAAATAAATAAATAAATACGTGTTATCAAGCGTAGCATCAGTTCTGGCAGGTCACATTAGTCAAGTGTCAATTGTGATTTTCACTTTGATGCAACAGATTGTGTATTATAACCTCAAATAAAAATTTCTCATTGAAGGAAAATTCGCAGATCAGTAATGAGCAGACAACCACAAAGCTTTTCTTCTTCTTTGTCATTTGGACCCGACTATACTGCCCTCTATAGGTGTGGTGCAGTCGTAGTGCGCATGTGTCAAATGTGTCCATCCTGAGTTTTATTGGAAATTGTATTTTGGGTCAATGTATCTAAATGCAGCAAACCCTTGTTTTATGTTACATAAACCTGATTGAATTGCACGTTCACTTTTTAAGGTGTACCACAAATGTTTGAATTTGTACTTTTTATCATCATATCCTAATTACCCAACTTAATCTTATCAGCAAAAAGCTACACTTAAGGGGAAGTTCATGGCATCGGTGAGTGGCTTTCCGGCAAGTTTTTATGGGGAGCCAGGTGTGCTTGGGCTCCTGGCCAATGGCATCAGTGCTTTCCTTGTTCTACTGCAGAACTTCCATGGAGCCAGGACAGGCATTCCTGCAGAGGGAGTGGAGAACATATTAGCAGGTCATTGTTTTGTCTTTTTAATTTAACTCTTTCCCCACCATGTTTTTGAAAAAAAGTTGACAGTATTTTTGATAATTTTCACAAAAGTTTCATGGCCCCCAGAATATTTTGTTGTATGAATATGTGTTTTAATCAGGAGATTCGGTAATCTTTCAGAAGATGCGTAATAGTGCCCCCCAGCATATAACAGTGAAAACATGGAAAGCTGGAAATTTCCAACAATGGCGGGGAAAGAGTTAACAAACAACTATGTTAATTTATATGATAATAGCTGAAAATAATTTTAGCTGGTTCAGTTTAGTGCAAACATCACACATCCCTTTCTTTGCATCTTATGTTAATTTATACAGGTGTTCATCTCATTTTGATTGGTGGAGTGTGCCAGCTTGTGGCAGGATTGCTGTCTTTCCGAAAATATGACCATCTGAGTGGAACGTCATTTGTAGGATACGCAGCATTGTGGGGGAGCTATGGGGCCACAAGAATTTTTCTAGGTGCCAACCAACAAAGTCCAAACCTATTTAACGAATCAACAATGATAAACAACACATTTCAAGATCTGTACACAAACACTAGTGTCAATAAAACCGACATTCCAATGTACATCAAGGAGTCTGCCATAGCTGGGCTGGTACCTTACATCCTGCTTTCCTTTCTACTGGCCTTCTGTTCAGCAACAGTAAACTACATCATGCCCTTTGTGTTTGGGGCCATCACCCTCACACTGATATTTGAGGCTGTGGGTCTGGTAGCTGGGTGGGCTTTAGTGGTCTCTGGGATTCTGGAGCTGCTAATCCTGCTCTTTGCCATATATGGCTCATCAGCATTGCTAATCAAGGGATTGGTCCAACGCTACGTGCTGAAGGGTTTTGGAAACCCTCTCTTTAATGTGCTGCTCCTAGGAACCACCAATGCGAGCAGCTCCCAAAGCTTGGGCCAAGAGAAGAAGAAGAACACCAAATATGCTGAACCTATGGCCTTGGGATTTTTCTGCGACACAGTCTCACCATTTATATTCGCCTTCTACGCCTTTGGCTACTTCCCGTCGATCCCAGTAGCTGCCATCTGGATATCCATAAATTCTGCTGCTCAGCTTCTATCTAGCTATTATGCATATCTGCGTCAAGATTGCTACCATGCAACCAAGTTTGGCCTGCACTGCGTGTTTTGGTTGGTGAAGACCTGGGAAGAGTATGTGGTGTCTGTAACCACTGGCCGGATTGAAGCGGGGGAAGTAAGGCACGCCATGGTTGGCAACTGGTTCTTCCTATCTGCTGCTTTGGTTTTCTGCATCGCAAGCCTAAACAAAGACACTCTTGAGCTAGTACACAATTCATTTTTTGTCCTGGTGACCATATCAACCATCTCCCAGATTCCCATCGACAGGTACTACATCTTTTTTGGAGTGACCTGCTCCCTATTCACTCTCTTATCCTTCTATGGCACTTTTGCAAGGCTCATCAACACCATTGCTGAGAAGTCCTTGATTCCAGTTGGACCCCAGCCTGTCTCCACTGAATCCATGCAGAAATATCTCAGTTACCTTAAGAGATCCAAACTGGATGAGCCTGAGGATAAAGGTGCACAGATCCCTGATGCTTTATTCTATCTTTCCAATGGAGTGGCCGCACTCTCAGCCATTCACAACAATCAGCTCAGCCTGGCATTTTTCGACCTAACTGTTCCCTGGGTACTCATCCCGGGAGCCATTATCCAGGCCTACGTCAGTCGACTACAAGTACAAGGTGGTCAGAGGTTCGGCTCTGTCATTCCCTCATTCTATGTGGCTATTTGGGCAACTTGGAGCTGGTTTAGGTTTGCAGGTATGAAAATGTAAAATAAAAAAAATACTTGGCTAAAATTTTGGATAGAATTCTAAGCTGATGTACTTTTTCCTGCAGGACATCGCTTGCAAATAACCACAGAGTCAGCAAATGGATTTGCAGCTGGGGCAATAGCATTCCTGGTCATTAATGCTTTCTTGATTCTAGTTGGTAGGTTTGTTAGTAATACATAACATAGGCACTCGCTTCTGACTTTTGCCGTTGGAAGTATTGTGAATTGGACCTTCTTCTCTTTTTTACAGCAACCTATGGCAATCTAGTTCTCTTGGCATTGACCACTGTCATGGAGGTCATCATAGTTTGTTTTCTCCTTTCCACTTTTGGAAGACTGCCCTATCAGTTAGAAGGTATGGAAATACATTTTGTAAAGAAAATGATTGTGAAGATGTAACTGTATGTGTAAAAGTTACTTCACATTTTCCCTTTCTTTAGTTGCTATGCTAGCAATTTTCGCCATCATATGTTTGTATGGCATGTTAGCATCCCTTGTGAACGGTATCTTCTCCAAGACCCTGATACCAGTTGGACCATCCCTTATCAAGGTATTACATTTTATCAATGATGACAAAGTAATTGTGAAGTTTAATTATGTTATACATTCACGGTTACCCAGACAGCAACATCTGGTACACATGGAATCCACACATACCAGATGTGGGCCGGATCTGGTCGACACTATGTTGCTGTCTTGGTAGACGAAACGTTCCTACTGACTAAGTGATCTGCTTTTTTCGAAGGACAAGAAAAAGAAGGAATCTGAGTCCACATATCCATGTTTCATTGCCAAGTCTCGGGAAACCAGCGGACTCCTCAAGATTGCGAAATTGTTGGAAAACAATGGAGTGTGTGGTATCCCTACAGATACCGTCTATGCCTTGGCTGCTTCATGCAAGAACCCTAGTGCAATTGAGAAGATCTACACTATCAAAGTACATGCCAACACAAACGTTTTGAAACATAATACTCTTTCACAAATGATCAGCTGCCTGCACTCTTTGTCAACTGATCCACTGACCCATAAACTTTTCTCCCCACGGTAGGACCGTCCTGCAGAAAAGCCGATTTGTATCTGTATCTCAAGTGTGGAGCAACTAGTGGCAGCCAAACCTCCCTTCAGTCCTCTGCTGTGGGAGTTCATGAGAAACGTCTACCCAGGAGGCATTAGTTGCATTGTCCCAAAGGGTGAATGGCTCCTCAAACTTGGTAAGGTTATAAACACGCATTAACATTTTGTATTTACACCTAACACAACCCTAACGCTAGGATCAAACTTGGGACAACCAACCAAATTAAAACTTTACTGAGAGAACGTTTTAATGAATTTATGAGGATTATCTCCAGTCATTTTCACAAGTCATATTGTTTGCAGGTGTGGGTCCTGCATATGACCGTGTGGGGACCAGAGAAAGCATTATGATAAGAGTACCTGACCACACTGCTACTGCTCACCTGTGTGAATTCACCGGTCCATTGGCCATCACGTCAGCCAATCCCAGTGGAGAAGCTGACAGTGTACATCATGATATGGTCATCAAGTAAGTTTACAATTGCCAGAGGCTACTGTGAGTGAATACAAACTCCACAAAACCAATGCATTGAACATGGAATTGTATTACATTAATTAATAAATTCTGTAGCCTAAACAAGGGACTATTATTCACCTCCAGTCATGACATTTTATATTAAAACAAGAATTGCAATAGAAACACATCTTAGATTTGTCAGTGTCCCTTGATTGTTGGTCTCAAGGGATAATTGGAGCATTGTTTTCTTTTGTCCTGAAACAGCCGTCTTGGCCACAAGATTGAAGGAGTCCTGTGTGATGGAGAATCTAATGAGGTGGTGGCGTCAACTGTAGTGAACTGCCTCAAAATTGATGAAGGTAAACTGATATCCCAAAGAGCTGATATCCTATCATAATAATATATGTATTCCATTATTAATAATAACAACATGCATTATGTCCATTTTCAGGAACTATCAGCATTCTCCGTGAAGGTTGTGTGCCTGCTTTGAAAGTGAGGCAGATTTTTGAACGAGTAAAAAGCAACATGTTATAGCATTACTACTAACATCAGCTTCAACAGAACCTCTAGTTGCTGTCTTTAATATGAAGGATGTTGCATTTTGCACATGAAGAGAAAACTGACACAACTTTACATGTAAATAAGTCAATTTTATCAGTTATTCTGAGCAAGCATCACCATGAAAACATAGAGTGAGCACTGTTAAATCTCATATAGCTGCATAAACCTGTTACTCTAGTGCTGTGTGTATTTACTGTATGTTTGCCAATGCTTGAAGGTTGAAAAGTGTTCTTTTTAATTTATTGCTATTTATGTATTCTTTCAATGGATCATGCCTTTGTTGATTAATATGCATAATAATATATAATTTGTTGAGTGAAAATACATTTAAATATTTATCTTTGCAAAGCATGCTTGTGCATATTGCAAAATGAGAAACTGCATTTATGCATTTTTTTTCAAATGTGCTTATTTACTGTCTAATAAAATATTGGGATATGAAGATTTGTTTTGACATGAAAATCAACGTTTATTTGTCTTATACAATGACTTTACAATGCCAAGCTTTCATGCTGTTTGCAGCAGAACCAAACAAAGACAGTGAAGACTATAAATACAGAACACATATGGAACAATATACAAAATAGAAAAAATGGTAACATGTTAGAACACTGTTCTGTCATTAATGAATTACTACACAGGAACACGAGTAATGCAATATTAACATTCTAGTAACTACAATTATAAGAAACTCTGCTCAATGAATTAGTAAGTAATAGTGTTCAGATGAATGAGGAAGTTTACTATTAGCTAACTAATATAGTAACTACTATTTATTCATACCTCCCAGAGGACTATTAAGAAATTAAAGCTCTAATGAGAGACTCAAATGTTACGTCACTTATTACATTCAGATCTAACCAGTCATGATCTAATACTTGGAGTATGAAAGATAGGTACTTACACATGTCTGAGTTCGCACATTCACCTCCATCCTCCCAGGATGGTCCCTGCCCATACCTCCCAGGGGGTCGGCTGCACCCCTGCCTTCATCTTCAGGCAGGAAATGCAGACTCTGTTACCCTCTAGACGTGAACTATGGACGGGGCCTATGCCAAATAACCTCTTAATATAATACTTGCTATTAATTAACGCATTGTTACATTACATTTACATTTACGCATTTGGCAGACGCTTTTATCCAAAGCGACTTACATTGCATTCAAGGTACACAATTTTACATTTGTGTCAGTTCTTGCATTCCCTGGGAATCGAACCCATGACCTTGGCGTTGCTAGCACCACACTCTTATTGTCTGAGCTACAGGAAAGCTGTTACTTCATCTGGCCTCCCGAGTCTTTCTGGCAGAACTACTATATACAGGTTCATGATTAATGTGAATAATGTATAATTAATTCTAAACTTAGGTAACAGTAACCCACTATTAATGTCACAGTTGCTGTATTGAACACTCCAAGAGCCTTTATTTTAAATCCAACAACAGAAATCACAAGGGAAAACAATACCACACAACTAAAATACAACTAACACCAGACAATGAACAAACCAAAACTGAGGGTATAAATAGAGAGCAAACACAAGGGCAATCAAACGAGGGACACCTGAACTGAATAAATCAAACAATGTGTAACTATGGGAACAAATAGGCAGGGAACAGAGAGAACAAAACTAATAAACATACTTGTAAACCAACTATATGAATGTCAGGCATGAATGGAACAGAATTACATGACAAAAACAAACTCATAATGCGACAAAACACGACATAATACTCAAGTATTACCAAATCCTTCAGAATAAATTGGATCAGTATTGTAAAGTGAAAAACATGATCACTATGTAATGACTGAAGTCATTGTAAGCATCGGATGTTTTTGTAAGGTTTTGGATAGTAATTCCTTCCGATGGATTCGGTAACACTTGAGTCATTACTGTGGGTTACCATGATCTTCACTTTAAAATACTGATCCAAACAATTAATAATTCCTTCAGAAGGATCTAGAAACACTTGAGTCATTAAACCTCACAAAAACCTTAGAAGCTTACAATGACATTATTAGGGAGTTATCATGCTTTTCACTTTAGAATACTGAAACAAATTAATAGTAATTCCTTCTGAAGGATTTGGTAATACTTGAGTTATTACTAAAGGGTTACCGTGATCTTCACTTTAGAATTATAGAAAAATAGAAGTTTTAGCTAATAGTGAACTACCACATTCAACTGAGAGCTATTACTAACTAATTAATTAATCAGAGTTTCTTGTTAGTTAATATAGTTTTTTTTTTTGTATACAGCAATTCTCCCAGTGCACAATCAATAAATTACTGTAGATTTCACGTGTGTTTTTTTAACATGGTTTTTTAACATTTCCACATGGTTTTGGGAGACTGGATATATATTTTTGCAAATATTACCTGGGCTTGGGTGTCTTATTTGTCAGAAAAGACTTGCATCTCATAGCCCAGAGCGTTGGGGAATATAGGAGATAGTTGTCACATGTAGAGATCGACCAATACTATCTGGAAAGAGCTGCAACTCACTTTTAATGTATGTTGCTGACGACCTTTTGACAGCCTCACTGACCAGTTTTCTCTTTGTCTTCTCGTCAATTTTGGAGGGACGCCCTGTTCTTGATAATGTCAGTGTGTGCCAAATTTCCTCCAATTGTTGATGACTATACACTGTGTTCCATGTATATACAAGGGCCAAATTGTGATGGCTAGACGACTGGGTCAGAGCATCTCCAAAACTGCAGCTCTTGTGGGGTGTTTTCCCGGTCTGCAGTGGTCAGGATCTATCAAAAGTGCTCCAAGGAAGGAACAGCAGTGAACCGGCCACAGGGTCATGGGCGGCCAAGGCTCATTGATGCACGTGGGGAGAGAAGGCTGGCCTGTGTGGTCCGATCAAACAGACAAGCTACTGGAGCTCAAATTGCTGAAGAAGTTAATGCTGGTTCTGATAGAAAGGTGTCAGAATACACAGTGCATCTCAGTTTGTTGAGTATGGGGCGGCATAACCGCAGACCAGTCAGGGTGCCCATGCTGACCCCTGTCCACCGCCGAAAGCACCAACAGTGGCACGTGAGAATCAGAACTGGACCACGGAGCAATGGAAGAAGGTGGCCTGGTCTGATGAATCATGTTTTCTTTTACATCACGTGGATGGCCGGGTGCGTGTGCGTCGCTTACTTGGGGAATACATGGCACCAGGATGCACTATGGGAAGAAGGCAAGCCGGTGAAGGCATTGTGATGCTTGGGTCCTGCCATCCATGTGGATGTTACATACCACCTACCTAAGCATTGTTGTCCCTGGTGGCTGTGGCTCTTTCAGCAGGATAATGCTCCTGCCACAAAGCACAAATGGTTCAGGAATGGTTTGAGGAGCACAACGAGTTTGAGGTGTTGACTTGGCCTCCAAATTCCCCAGATCTCAATCCAGTCGGGCATCTGAGGGATGTGCTAAACAAACAAGTCCGATCCATGGAGGCCCGCCTCGCAACTTACAGGACTTAAAGGATCTGCTGCTAACATCTTGGTGCCAGATACCACAGCTTCAGGAGTCTAGTGGAGTCCATGCCTCGATGGGTCAGGGCTGTTTTAGCAGCAAAAGGGGGACCAACACAATATTAGGACTGATCAGTGTTTATACACAAGGGAGCAATCATGGGAAATCAGAACAGGTGTGGTACTAATTAACAACTATGAGAAAAAACAAGGAACTAGTGAGGGACAGAGAACAGGAACAAGGAAATCTAAGACATAAATAAAACTGAACAGAACTAAATGTACAGCTGACATTATATAAATTATACCTCCAAACTCCTGGATCTCGGCCTGAATCCTTCTCTCTGCCACTGGATTGAGGACGTCCTCACTGGCAGGCCTCAGGTGGTGAGAATAGGCCAGTCCACCTCCACCTCCATCACCCTGAGTGTGGGAGCTCCACAGGGCTGTGTCCTGAGTCCCCTGCTCTACTCGCTCTACACGCATGACTGTTTGTCCACACACAGGTCCACCTCTATCATCAAATTTGCTGATGATACTGTTGTCCTGGGCCTCATTTCCAACAACAATGAGACGGCATACTTGGACGAGGTGGAGCATCTAACATCATGGTGCCAGGACAACTGTCTCTCTCTGAATGTTGGCAAGACCAAAGAAATGATTGTGGACTTCAGGAAGAGACAGCAACGGACATACTCCCCCCTCATGATCAGCGGGTCACCAGTAGAGAGAGTGAGCAGCTTCAAGTACCTGGGAGTAAACATCTCCAAGGACCTGATCTGGACTGCTCACATTCAGACACAGGTGAAAAAAGCCAGGCAAAGACTGTACCACCTGTGCCAGCTGAGGAAATTCAGGGTTTCACCAGCTATCCTGAAAACTTTCTATTTAGGGGCGATAGAAAGTGTATTAACTCAGTGCATCACAGCGTGGTGTGGGAACAGCACCAGTCATGACTGCAAAGCCCTACAAAGAGGCGTGCGCTTATCCGAGCGTATCTCAGGGTCAGCTCTCCCGTCTCTGCAGGACGTCTACACCAAACGCTGCAAAGGTAGAGCTACTAAGATCATCAAGGACTCTAATCACCCTGCAAACCCTCATTTCACGCTGCTGCCATCTGGTAAGCGCTTCCGAAGCCTGATGGCCAAAACTGAGAGACTCAGGAGGAGCTTCTTCCCCCAGGCCATCAGACTCCTGAACTCAGTCACTTAACATCACGTGACTTCACTTCAGGATAAGCATCGATACACTGACATTGCACTGCACTTTCTGGTCTCGTTGTTACTGTGTAACAACCTGTTATAAACCTGTTTGCACATTATACTCTTATACATTTGTTAACCACATATTTATAAGTCTACAGTTTACTCACTGCACAGTTTACCTCACTTATTTTATTCGACTTCTTTATTCTTATTTTTTACTTTTTCTCCTACTTGACTTGATTATTTATAATTCTACAGATATATATATAGTACTTTTTTATCCTATTTCTATTATAATTTCCCTCTTGTATTTTTTAACTGTGTATTTGCACTGTCCATGGAGCGGACCTGTTTACATTTCACTGCCGGTTGTATATTCTGTATATAACTGTGTATGTGACAAATAAAACTCTTGAATCTTGAATCTTGAATATAAATACCCCTCCTCCCTCCACCCAGGAAGGACAGGGTACAGGAAATTCCTGGTGGTGAAACCAGGGAGGCGATGATGGTGGGAGGAGCAGGAAGTGCCAGTGGCAGTGTAGCTTGTAAATTGATATCCCAAAGAGCTGATATCCTATCATAATTATATATGTATTTCCTTATTATTAACAACGTCCATTTTCAGGAACTATCAGCATTCTCCGTGAAGGTTGTGTGCCTGCTTTGAAAGTGAGGCAGATTTCTGAATGAGTACAAAGGAACATGTTATAGGATTACTACTAACATCAGCTTCAACAGAACCTCTAGTTGCTGTCTTTAATATGAAGTTGCATTTTGCACATGAAGAGAAAACTGACACAATGTTACATCTTATCTTATTCAACTACATTATCAGTTATTCCAAGCAAGTATCACCATGAAAACATAAAGTGAGCATTGTTAAACCTCATATTAAGTGAGCATAAACCCGTTACTGTTATGTTTGCCAATACTGAACTTTTCTTTTAATTTATTGCTATTTATGTATTCTTTCAATGGTTCATGCCTTTGTTGATGAAGAGTAAATATCAATGAGCAATTCAACCATAGCAAGTGAAAATGCTTTAAAATATTATCTTTGCAAAGCATCCTTGTGTATGTTTATTGTAAAATGAGAAACAAATGTGCTTAATTACTATCTAATAAAATATTGGGTTATGAAGATTTGTCGCACTTTAGTTTTTGTTTTCAACTTTTGCCTCAGTAAACTCAGAATTACTGCTTATTAATAGTTAGTAAGGTATATTTAAGTTTAGGTATTGGGTAGGATATGGGGATGTAGAAAATGGTCATGCATAATAAGGCATTAATATGTGCTTTATGCATACATAAACAGCCAATATGCTAGTAATGTGCATACTAATAAGCAACTAGTTTATATTGGAAATTGGTCACAATATACAGTATTAGTCACCAGATGACCACTGAGTCTTTAGTAAATCCTGACAGTAGTTTAATGCCAAAAGAGGGTTTGTGCTGGTGCAAGCATTTAGTAAATCTGGCCCTTAATGTAAAAATGAAAATCTATGCAATGCAATTGAAAACCAAATTGATACATCTTGGAGAAAAAAAGATAAAAAATTAAAATAAAAAAGTACCTTTAGGTTTAAGTACCTTTGACTTTATTATAGCACTCGGTCTGTTTGGACAGGAGTCCTTCTGCTTGGCACATCTTGACTTGTTTTCCCAGTTTCCCCTCCAAAAACGTCCCAGATCTGTTGAATTAAGCTACTTGCCAGAAAACTGCAACTCTTTTAATGTTGCTGTCGGCCTCTTGACAGCTTCCCTGACCAGATTTTTCTTATGCACAAAGTATGTGGCCGTGTTCAGAATGAACTACTCGTGAAGCTCATGTGAAATAGTGCACATCTGTCTTCCCCTGAAGTGACTCTGATTAACGGCAAATAAATCTCAGCTGATCTTGTAAGATTTTTCTGACATCTTCTTGGTTGGATGCTACTATAAGAGCCATGGTGCCATAAAGATCTTGTGAAGCATCTCATTGTTAAAATGTTTCAACTTTCACTCAGACTACAAGGACTACAAAAACATTCCCAAGGCATTATATATATATACATGGAACACAGTGTACATAGTCATCAACAATTGGAGAAAGTATGGCACACAGTGATATTATCAAGAAGACTAAGTGATCATTTTAGCTTCCAGTGCCGAACATGGAACTGAATGAACTGAAGACATAAATACACAAGGGAAAACAGAACATGTGTGATACTAATTAACAACCACAAGAAAACACAAATACCGAGAACTCAGGCAAACAGGAAAAGGGAAAAGAACACCAAGACAAGGAAACGGAACAGAACTAAACGTACGTTCAAGATTCTGAAATGTAAACAGGTCCGCTCCATGGACAGTGCAAATTCACAGTTAAAAACACAAGGAGGAAATTATAATAGAAATAGGATAAAAAAGTACTATATATATCTGTAGAATTGTAAATAAATCAAGTAGAAAAAAATAAAAAATAAAAATAAAGAAGTGGAATAAAATAATTGAAGTAGACTGTGCAGTGAGTAAACTGTCGACTTATAAATATGTGGTTAACAAATGTATAAGAGTATAATGTGCAAACAGGTTTATAACAGGTTGTTACACAGTAACAACGAGAACAGAAAGTGCAGTGCACAGCTAACATTATGCCAGCATTTGATGTTCATTTGTGTTCAAACACATTTTCCCACATTGTTTCGGGAGGCACGTTCAGCAAGTGGTTGCTGTCCTGAGACCAATGTGCTGTAATGATGACCCTGGGACAGCAACTGTGTCAGTTAATCAACGTTTTTGATGCCATCACCGTGAGCTCTGTCCGCTCTGTAGAGTCCACCAAATAAAAAAAAACAGCAAAACCCTTCTGCAGTAAACACTACAGATTACTACAGTAAACCCATCCGCTAACAAGCACACAATTTACAAAGTAAGACCAATTATTTATTTTTTTTACATCATATTAATTTACAGCAGTCTGCTGCTACGTTTGCATTTGTGAGTTAATTGGCAGTGGCTACCAGCCAAGATTCATCAGCATTGCTAACTTTCTGGCTCAAACCAAAACAATCTGAAAGCACTGTTTAGATTTTTTGATTTTTATAGTGTGCCTATAGCTACAAAAAGAGGGGGGAAAGAACAGGGCTACAGACTGTGACTGTAATAGTGGCCTTTTGCAAGCTCATTTTTTCTGCCGGTGTGACAGTTTGTTACGGCGCCAAATTCTGTTGCGTTTAGTTGCATCTTAACAGCGCTACTTTGCACGCAGCACGGATCATTCAGCTCGGTCCAACAGACAGTACAGCGGGATTCGCTCGCTGCGAGATCCAGGGAGAAGTGTTTGAATTAGCTTATTTATTCTGATGTTGTCTTCAGAAGATCATATGAATATGCTGACCTCAAGTCGTCACTGATTTATTCTGATACTTTATTCTGATACATAACCTTGTCTTCAGACCATCATATGAATATGACTTCAGATCATTACTGATGTTTCATGATGTTGTCTTCAGATCATCATGTGAATATTTTGACCTCAAGTCGTCACTGATTTATTCTGATACATAACTTTCTCTTCAGACCATCATATAAATATAACTTCAGACATGGGCGTCGGAAGCAAAAAAAAAAAAATGTGGGTGGGCCCTCTCTCAGAAATTTTTTACTGGTGTAGTTTCCATTTACATTACAAATATATTGTGTGTTTACTAAATGTCTGGTTGGACCAGACAAAACTATGAAAAACACAGAATAATTTACAGCAACAGTAGTGTAGGGGTAAGACGCATAGCATCAAGTTTTAAGGTGAAAATAAAGCGTCTAATGTGTTTATCAGTTAGGGGTCGGTAATCACACATTTGCTGAATTAGAAATTATAAAAGTGAGTGGGTCCAATATCATTGGTCTTAAAAAGTGAGTGGGTCTTGTCCCACCCCAATAGTTCCGACGCCCATGACTTCGGATCATTACTGACGTTGTCTTCAGACCATCATATGAATATGACTTCAGATCATTACTGATGTTTCATGATGTTGTTTTCAGACCATCATATGAATATGTTGACCAGTCATCACTGATTTATTCTGCTACAGGCCCCACTTTATATTAGGTGGCCTTAACTGCTATGTACTTACATTAGAATATAAGTACAATGTATTTATTGTGTTCATAATGTAATGCAAAACACTTTTGCTGATATTGAGGTGGGATACGGTAATGTTAGGGACAGGTGTGATGGTGTGGGTAAGTTTAAGGGTAAAGTCAGGGACAGGTGTGGTGGTGTGGGTAAGTTTAAGGGTAAAGTCAGGGACAGGTGTGATGGTGTGGGTAAGTTTAAGGGTAAAGTTAAGGACAGGTGTGATGGTGTGGGTAAGTTTAAGGGTAAAGTTAAGGACAGGTGTGGTGGTGTGGGTCAGTTTAAGGGTAAAGTTAAGGACAGGTGCGGTGGTGTGGGTAAGTTTAAGGGTAAAGTCAGGGACAGGTGCGGTGGTGTGGGTAAGTTTAAGGGTAAAGTCAGGGACAGGTGCGGTGGTGTGGGTCATTTTAAGGGTAAAGTCAGGGACAGGTGCGGTGGTGTGGGTCAGTTTAAGGGTAAAGTCAGGGACAGGTGTGATGGTGTGGGTAAGTTTAAGGGTAAAGTTAAGGACAGGTGTGATGGTGTGGGTAAGTTTAAGGGTAAAGTTAAGGACAGGTGTGGTGGTGTGGGTCAGTTTAAGGGTAAAGTTAAGGACAGGTGCGGTGGTGTGGGTAAGTTTAAGGGTAAAGTCAGGGACAGGTGCGGTGGTGTGGGTAAGTTTAAGGGTAAAGTCAGGACAGGTGCGGTGGTGTGGGTAAGTTTAAGGGTAAAGTCAGGGACAGGTGCGTGGTGTGGGTCATTTTAAGGGTAAAGTCAGGGACAGGTGCGGTGGTGTGGGTCAGTTTAAGGGTAAAGTCAGGGACAGGTGCGGTGGTGTGGGTAAGTTTAAGGGTAAAGTCAGGGACAGGTGTGGTGGTGTGGGTCAGTTTAAGGGTAAAGTCAGGGACAGGTGCGGTGGTGTGGGTCAGTTTAAGGGTAAAGTTAGGGACAGGTGTGGTGGTGTGGGTAAGTTTAAGGGTAAAGTCAGGACAGGTGCGGTGGTGTGGGTCAGTTTAAGGGTAAAGTTAAGGACAGGTGCGGTGGTGGGTCAGTTTAAGGGTAAAGTTAAGGACAGGTGCGGTGGTGTGGGTCAGTTTAAGGGTAAAGTTAAGGACAGGTGCGGTGGTGTGGGTCAGTTTAAGGGTAAAGTTAAGGACAGGTGCGGTGGTGTGGGTAAGTTTAAGGGTAGTTAAGGACAGGTGCGGTGGTGTGGGTCAGTTTAAGGGTAAAGTTAAGGACAGGTGCGGTGGTGTGGGTCAGTTTAAGGGTAAAGTCAGGGACAGGTGTGGTGGTGTGGGTAAGTTTAAGGGTAAAGTCAGGGACAGGTGTGGTGGTGTGGGTAAGTTTAAGGGTAAAGTCAGGGACAGGTGCGGTGGTGTGGGTCAGTTTAAGGGTAAAGTCAGGGACAGGTGCGGTGGTGTGGGTCAGTTTAAGGGTAAAGTTAGGGACAGGTGTGGTGGTGTGGGTAAGTTTAAGGGTAAAGTTAGGGACAGGTGCGGTGGTGTGGGTCAGTTTAAGGGTAAAGTTAAGGACAGGTGCGGTGGTGTGGGTCAGTTTAAGGGTAAAGTTAGGGACAGGTGTGGTGGTGTGGGTAAGTTTAAGGGTAAAGTTAGGGACAGGTGTGGTGGTGTGGGTAAGTTTAAGGGTAAAGTTAGGGACAGGTGTGGTGGTGTGGGTAAGTTTAAGGGTAAAGTTAGGGACAGGTGTGGTGGTGTGGGTAAGTTTAAGGGTAAAGTTAGGGACAGGTGTGGTGGTGTGGGTAAGTTTAATGGTAGGGTTAGGTGTAAGGGAAGTGTCAGCAGTGTAATTAGAAATGTAGCTACAGAAATTAATTACAGATGTAATTTCATGCAGGCAAGTTAAAAAATGTAAATACAATGTAAAAACATGTATGTACACAATAAGTGCATTGTATCAAATGATTAATTAAAATGTTAGTACATAGTAGTTAAGGCCACCTAATATAAAGTGGGTCCCCGTTACATGATGTAGTCTTCAGACCAATCTCACGCTTGTTAGCAGATGGGTTTACTGTAGTAATCTGTAGTGTTTACCGCAGAAGCATTTTGCTGTTTTTTTTTTTGTTTGTTTTGTTTTGTTTTGTTTTTTTATTTGGTGGACTCTGCAGAGCGGACAGAGCTCACGGTGATGACAAAATAAACGTTGATTGGCTGAGGCAGTCCTGGGGTCATCATTAAAGCACATTGGTCTCAGGACAGCAGCCACTTGGCAAAATAAGGACGTGTGTTTTGGGAGAATGGATATATGTGTTTGCAAGGATTAACCAGGTAGATGAAGAATTCTGGAGATAGTTGTATAGGGAGCAACTAGTAAACTACTAAGAGCTTTTAATTTATGCTGATGACAACATCTTGACAGCCTCACTAACCAGTTTGTCTTCTCATGAATTTTGCACTATGTGCCAGATCTCCTCCTCTGGTTGTTGACTATCTTTACTGTGTTCCATGTATAGCTAATGCCTTGGAAATGGGTTTTTTTAGCCCTTATCTGAATGAAACATTTTAGCAATGAGATTCCGTTGATGCTTCACAAGCATGCAACCAAGAAGATGTCTTTTTCCTCACGAAGTCATTACGAAACTCACAGTCATTAAACAGAACACCACCTGCTATTGTGTAATATTCACTCCCATGTACACCATTTTAACTAAACTATTCAGCCTTTCTGTGCAAAAATCCCCCCAAAAAACATTTTTTAAACAAATAAAAATGTTGCACTGTCATGGTACTTGTTCCTTCATTGAATGCTCAATTCCAATGCTTCATTCTTTTTTTAGATGAATGCTTAGTCCGATTTCAACATGAATCAGATTTTAGCAATGAAAATGTCATGATATATGTAAGCCTACTGAAATTACGAGATTAGACTGTATTGTTGTGCATCATAATTGATCGTCATCAATAGCTCTTCAGCTTTTTCCAGTAACTTCCGTCATTGTGGTGCGGTTTGTAGATGTATATCCTAATTATGAAGCCTTTATAGGGTTGGGACAAATATTTCTGTGATTAATATTTGCTGTTCAGTGTGTTGAAAATGGTAATTAACACAAATAACAAAGCATAACATTTATCATTTTCTGCAGTAGCTATGCGGATCTGTGTGTATCGAGAGGATTGATGATTCCATACAAATAATAAATAAATAATAATAATACTAATAAAATTGGGTCACACTTGATTTTAAGATATCCCTGTTATACACACTCATATACACTCGTATACACAAAAATGTTGGGTTGTTTCAACTCATGCTTGGGTCAAATATAGGGGTTTGTCCATATTTGACCCAAGCATGAGTTGAAACAACCCAACATTTATCAGAGTGCAGTGCAATTAAAAGTTGTTAAAATGTTGTTTAATGTTCTGTAATTGATCAAAATCAAAATAAATAAATAAAAAACACTGCCTTTTGATTGTAATGTAATGTAATTTTATTACAAAAACAAATTTGATTCTGTTGAATACTGAGAAAACAGTATTGACACTGGCTTTCATTTGTAGTAAAAGATGTAACTAAACAAATATTATCTTAATAGAGAGTTAATGTTATGTGCAATTAATCAAAGTCAGTTTCAGAAAACTTTGCAATTGATTCACTTTTTTATATTATTTATCGACGGCCGTAATCATTTCTGTAAGTTGATGCTGGTTCCGATCCAAAATGTGCGCTACAATTACACTTCACAAACCAATACCCATGAATACTAATGAGATCGCACAGAAGATTCACATTAAGCTGTTTTTTCCATTTCCTTTTTCCTCAATAACGATGAAGGCACTCCAAAAACTCTGTCATCGAACGAGACAATACCTCCTATAACTGAAAGAATGATGCATTGTTTTGTGACATGTCGTGTCTTTCCACAGAGGAGTGTTTTTTTCCGCAGTGTTTCAAAAATAACTGTGATGCATATCATAATTATTATGTATTGATTATGATTTCTTTTGGTACCATTTCCACCTGTCAGAAAGTGTTCTTCATTCCATTTCTATAGAAACGTTACTCACTGATTAAAAATGTAAGACATTCTACCGGTCTTAACGTTATAACTGATTTTTATTTGGTTAGAGCTTTTTACTGCAGCTTCTGTCATTGTAAGAAACTCTCAACCAAAGCATATATAACTTCATTATTTGTCCTCAATCCATTCAGAATGAATAAAAGCAGTGTCATAACATTGATTGTTCATACGGAACGTGTTTTGCTGTTAAAATATGCTGTTTTGTATTTTGTTTAATTTATTTGAACTTGAGCGCCACGTTTTTAGAATGCCGGGCCATGTTTTAAGTGTGTGTTTACATAGAAAAACAATGGAAAAGTAACGGAAGAACTACGGCAGTGTGCCATCTACACACACACAAAGAGAATTTGGTTCTTTGGGGTGGTTGAGGTGCTATATGTGACCCTGGACCACAAAACCAGTCAAAGGGGTCACATCTTTCAAATTGAGATGTACACATCATATGAAAGCTGAATAAATAAGCTTTCAATTGATGTATGGTTTGTTAGGATAGGGCACTATTTGGCCGAGATACAATCTGGAATCTGAGGATGCAAAAAAATTTGAATATTGAGAAAATCGCCTCTAAAGTTGTCCAAATGAAGTCCATAGCAATGCATATTACTAATAATAAAACATTGTTGATATATTTACAGTAGGAGATTTACAAAATATCTTCATGGAACATGATCTTTACTTGATATCCTAATGATTTTTGGCATAAAGGGAAAATGTATAATTTTTACTCATACAATGTATTGTTGGCTATTGCCACAAATATAGCCTACCCGTGCAACTTATGACTGGTTTTGTGTTCCAGGGTCACACATAAAGAACGTCTTAAGCCCAGTATGGTTCTTCGGTGGTTCTTCTGTGGTTCTTTGGGGTGGTGGAGGTGCTATATAGCACCATACTTTTCCAGCAGCAACCGGGTGCTAGTTCAGAGCCAGTGCTAGTGCTGGTACAGAGTTGGTTCGACTGACGAGCCTTCTAAGAACCAGTTTGCCTTTCCACATGCTAGAGAGCCACCACAGAGCCAGGTCTTACGTCACTGTATACGTCTCATCTTTCTGATCAGATTGATCCACGCATGACATCAAAGTACCACGAGCGATTCAAAAGCATAAGGAGTCGTATGATCTTGCTGTACTTTGATGTCATACGGCGATCGGTCTGCACGGCACCGATGCATCTCGAACAAGCCTTCCATCAACAATGGCGAACGTTGGGTTATTCTTGATGCTCTTGGCTTTGCGATCCTACATCGGCATCAAAGCACAGTGAATGCAACGCATTCGTGCAGCTCGCCGTAATGTGTATAGACTGAGATTACAATCGAGCAGCTATTAGCCTGATTACCTGCCATTTCAAAAATGGTGGTCACAAGTTTGTGTTTGTCTTGTTGGTCACGGTAACCCAGCCCCTGACGCAAGCGGTTCAAGCGGCAATGTTTTGGTTCTACTTAAGAGCCACTTTTCCTGGTCGGAGCTGGTGCTTTGGGTGTGGAAAGACAAAGAACCGATTTGAAACTAGGCTCTGGCTCCGAACCAGCACCAGCACTGCCTTGGTGGAAAAGGGGTATGGTGAACCTGTTAAGCCCAGTGTGGTTCTTCAGCGGTTCTTTCAGGTGGTTAAGGTGCTATATAGCACCACTTCCATACAAAGAACAAGTTTCTCTCTCAGTCTCTTAGTTTAGTTGGATAAAGGATTAAAACAACAATAAAATACAGTGTATTTCCTGAAGATAATGTGGCTCTTAACATTTTGCCCCCAAGGCCACCCCATAATATTCCAGGGTCCCCCACACAAGACTTTTTGACCTCAGAAAAACATAAAAGTGAAAACAGCTTTTGCCATTGCAGTAAAATTCCCATTCATAGAAAACAGTGAGAGTGGAGTAACAGATCTAAAATCTAAGGGGTGGCTCTCTGGTTCTACATAGCACCATTTGACCATTGGTTCCCCTATGATTACAAGTGCTTCAGATTGTAAACAGGAGGCTCTAATATGTCTTGCCAGATGCATGAGACCTCATGACACAGTCTGAGAATTCAAAGAGCAGTTTGTGCCCTTCATAGACGGGCAGGCAAATAAACTGATTCACCTCTTCAGCTTTCCACACAAAAACAAACTCTGAGTCTGATGCATCAGCGTCTTATTTTCGTAGCGATTTCCTGGAAAGAAACCGTTTCTTGTAAGAGATGCTGTCCATGCCCATAATGACTTGTTCATGTATTAGCCTATTTGGAAACAATAAGTCTTTTGTTGGTCTAAGTGTCCATTTAATGTTTAACTTGAAAAAATACCCTTTATTGAATTTCCTTTAGGTGAAATCAGACTTTTTTGTTCTTCCTTTCAGTGATACCATTTGTCAGTATTACTTCCTCATTGTACCAAAGCTCTTTAAGAAACTCATAATAGTAAGTTAAAATCTAATCTTTTAATTTGCATGTAGTTTCCTCGGATGGCCTATTGGTTCTTTGAAACCTACTTGCTCTTATTTAACAACAAGGAAGTCATTTGTCAGCAAGACTCTTCATGCATACTTTCCTTTGTGTGACATGACCACATTCTTCTACAATCAAATGTGTCATCAATTTGCATTTACGTAGCTTGTCTTTGTTGTGCTCCAGTGTTGAGTAAACACATCATGTTTTCAACAGGGAAGGGAGTAAAGAAAATTGGAATCCCAAGGTCCTAAAATAAACTAGACATGCTTCATTACATACATAATACTTTCACATGAAAGTATTATGTGTGTAATGAAGCAATGATCAGACATTCTCTCATGATAACAATATACGATTCCAAAAGAGTTGGGACACTGTACAAATTGTGAATAAAAAAGGAATGCAATAATTTACAAATCTCATAAATGTATATTTTATATAGAATTTTATATAGAATTTTATAGAATATAGATAACATATCAAATGTTGAAAGTGAGACATTTTGAAATGTCATGCCAAATATTGGCTCATTTTGGATTTCATGAGAGCTACACATTCCAAAAAAGTTGGGACAGGGAGCAATAAGAGGCCGGAAAAGTTAAATGTACATATAAGAACAGCTGGAGGACCAACTTTGCACCAACTTATGATTTGCAACTTATTAGGTCAATTGGCAACATGATTGGGTATAAAAAGAGCCTCTCAGAGTGGCAGTGTCTCTCAGAAGTCAAGATGGGCAGAGGCTCACCAATTCCCCCAATGCTGCGGCCAAACATACTGGAGCAATATCAGAAAGGAGTTTCTCAGAGAAACACTGCAAAGAGTTTGAAGTTATCATCATCTACAGTGCATAATATCATCCAAAGATTCAGAGAATCTGGAACAATCTCTGTGCGTAAGGGTCAAGGCCGGAAAACCATACTGGATGCCCGTGATCTTCGGGCCCTTAGACGGCACTGCATCACATACAGGAATGCTACTGTAATGGAAATCACAACATGGGCTCAGGAATACTTCCAGAAAACATTGTCGGTGAACACAATCCACCGTGCCATTCGCCGTTGCCGGCTAAAACTCTACAGGTCAAAAAAGAAGCCATATCTAAACATGATCCAGAAGCGCAGGCGTTTTCTCTGGGCCAAGGCTCATTTAAAATGGACTGTGGCAAAGTGGAAAACTGTTCTGTGGTCAGACGTATCAAAATTTGAAGTTCTTTTTGGAAAACTGGGACGCCATGTCATCCAGGCTAAAGAAGACAAGGACAACCCAAGTTGTTGTCAGCGCTCAGTTCAGAAGCCTGCATCTCTGATGGGATGGGGTTCATGAGTGCGTGTGGCATGGGCAGCTTACACATCTGGAAAGGCACCATCAATGCTGAAAGGTATATCCAAGTTCTAGAACAACATATGCTCCCATCCAGACGTCGTCTCTTTCAGGGAAGACCTTGCATTTTCCAACATGACAATGTCAGACCACATACTGCATCAATTACAACATCATGGCTGTGTAGAAGGAGGATCCGGGGACTGAAATGGCCAGCCTGCAGTCCAGATCTTTCACCCATAGAAAACATTTGGAGCATCATAAAGAGGAAGATGCCACAAAGAAGACCTAAGACAGTTGAGCAACTAGAAGCCTGTATTAGACAAGAATGGGACAACATGCCTATTCCTAAACTTGAGCAGCTTGTCTCCTCAGTCCCCAGACGTTTGCAGACTGTTATTAAAAGAAGAGGGGATGCCACACAGTGGGAAACATGGCCTTGTCCCAACTTTTTTGAAATGTGTTGATGCCATGAAATTTAAAATCAACGTATTTTTCCCTTAAAATGATACATTTTCTCAGTTTAAACATTTGATATGTCGTCTATGTTGTATTCTGAATAAAATATTGAAATTTGAAACTTCCACATCATTGCATTCTGTTTTTATTCACAATTTGTACAGTGTCCCAACTTTTTTGGAATCGGGTTTATGTTATCTTGAGTGAATTAAACAAGAATGCTCTAAACATGTTAACAAAAGTTTGCGTTTGTGTGTGTGTGAAACAAGAAGTCATAGCTAGACAGTTTCACCATAGTGTGCTAAAGATATAAATATTAATGGGAGTATGCTTCAGAGATATTTTACTCAAAAACTCTAGGGTTGCTAATAATTGTGGCCAATGTGTTTTGGAGAAGAACATTTATTTCATAATGTGATTTCCATTTCAATTATTTTACATTAATGGTTATTGTGATTTAATGTGTGTAGATTAATGTAAAGGTTAGATTTTTGAATGAAAGATCAATATGATTTATTCATATTTACCAGGGGTGACAATGATTCTGACCACAACTGTAAGTCCAAGGGATAAATAATGACTGTCTTTATTAAACATAAGCCAACAACTTGTACAAACATGTACAAACAATACCGGACAAAGAATTTGAGAAGATGAGGAACTAAAATACACATGGTGATGAACTAAATAATGAATAGTTGTGATGATTAAATGAATATCCATAACTGATTATGGTGGAGAACAAAGGAACACAGACAAACAGACGATTAAACAGACTGACAGAAAACAAAAAACAAAACTAAACACGACTGTGACAGATAAAGGGTTATTATTCAGTTTTTCCATGAATAAGATGTACATTTCAAACATCCCTGCTGAAAAAACTGCTAAAACCAGCCTAGGATGACTGGCTGGTCTTAGTTGGTTTAAGCTGGAAGTAGCTGGTTTAAGATGGTCTCCCAGGCTGGCCAAGCTGGTTTTAGCTGGTCTTTTAGTGGGTCTCCCAGTTTGACCAGCTAAGTCCAGCATGGTCAGCTAAAAAAAGTGTCCAAAACCCCTCTAAAACCAGCCTGGGAGACCAGCTAAAACCAGCCAACCAGCAGGGATCTACGCTATTCATTAAAACCTATAGGCTAATTGAGTGAAATGCTATTATGACTTCTGCTATTTGATCTTCAATCAAAATATGAGCAATTAAATATGTAAATATTCATATGTCTGTACTGTTTATAAGTCATAGAATAAATTTACTGTAAGAAAGTGCTGTTTTCTGACGTAATGTGTGCGAGACTGGAAGTGATGAGTAAACAAGAGGGATGAAGTTCACTACACCTGTCTTCAAGAGTTTTTCAAGAGTTTTATTTGTCACATACACAGTTATATACAGAATATACAACCGGCAGTGAAATGTAAACAGTGTGCGTCTTGTGCGTTTCATTACTTACTAACTCCTGACAGACGCCACATTTACCTCTCAGATGAATCTCTTTTACTGGGACAGTATATGCATTGTCTGTCATCAGTTATTCATTCATTCAACTAAACTGTCAAAACAAACTTTGGTCACACTTTATATTAGGTGGCCTTAATTACTGTACTGTGTAACTACGTTATTCTGGAAAATTCCCACATTTATTGCTAATGAGTTTGAGGTAAGGCTGGGGGTGGTTAGGGTCAAGGCCACATAATATATGTATTGTGACCTAAAATGTTAAACAGAATTGCCCACATGACTATTTAGGCCTATCCAAATCAGTGCCAAATTTGCCAACATTTTACTAAGCCATTCTGAGGCTGCTATTGACTCATCCAGAAGAAGCTTCCTGGACATTCAGAGCTTGACCCTAATGCTGTATTTACAACAAGTTATCAGGAGAATCATGCCTGCACCGCTCAACAAAGCCTAATACATTAACATATATAGTATATATATATATATATATATATATATATATATATATATATATATATATATATATATATATATATATATATATATAAAACTTTTTCAATCAGGACTCCATATTTACTGAACTCACGCAAAAACATGCTGTGAGTGTGATTAATACAATATATATATATATATATATATATATATATATATATATATATATATATATATATATATATATATACAGAAATAAAACATGACATTGCCAAATTAACAATATATACAATTTTACATTTTGATATTTATTAAAAAAATTATAAATAAGTAGAAAACTATAGAATTAATAGTAAGATAATGAGAATCTCACACATACACAGAAATGAACAATACATTAATGCTATATACTTACAATACTGAGGCCTATTACTATCTTTTCAATAATTCATATAATTACAATAATTCTAAATACAATCCTAATATAATTTCATTGTTTCCTGACCCATTTGTCCGAAGACACACTAAAAGGTCATACTGTACAATTCAAAATGGACACATTCAACAATTGCATGGCACATTTGGTGTTTGGCATTATCTATAAAGCCTCTTCTTCTTCCTCCTGATGGTCATGTTGGCTGTGGTCCAGAGAGCTCTGTGAGTCGGCAGGGGTCACACGACCAAACCCTGAGTCTGTTTTAGTCTCTGACAAGTCTGTCTGCGAGACTGCGAGATCGCTGTGAAGGTCTGTGTTATCCATCTCAAAAGCTGAGTTCAGTTCACCATGCACATGCTTCTTCTGAATCTCCTCAAAGATCTGAAGAACCTTCAGAAAATCACAACAAAGAGATTTAATGTTAACTCCACACAGCTGCAAAAGGCTGCGAATAGCAGGACATCTGTGCTGGAATGATCCCTAGTTACCTTAGATTTAGGGATAAGACCGACACGGAAAAAACCAATCTGGCCACTCTCAATTTTGGTGCAGTCTACCACTGTGGAGGCGATATTCTCTGGTGACGGTCCATCACACAGCACCCCATCTACCTGCAGGATTTAGGCCAATGACATTTTAGTCTCCTGATGGGTATAGCTATGAATCTTCAAAAAAGGAAACAGCCTCTGTACCTTGTTACCAAGTTTTGCATAAACTTGGTTATGATGTGTAGTATCTGCCTCACCAGTGGGATTAGCAGATGTGACCGCAATGGGACCCACCTAGTCAAACAAGAATACATGGTTGATACCATGATAATGTCCAACATTTCAATGAGCAAACAATTACAACACATACCGCATTTATGAGGTGTGTAGCGACAGTGCAGTCTGGGTTTCTTATGGCTATGCTCTGTGGTGTGCCAATATATTTTGACGAGTCGCCCAAGCCAAAGAATTCCATCCATGGAGCTAAGATTAAATAGTGAAGTTTGGATTAAATGTTACACACATGTCAGATCCATTGTTAATATCACATCACCCACCTCTAGCTATAACCAGGCTAATGGAAGATGGCCAAGCAGCTTCCATAAAGTCCCAGAGAAGAGGGCTGATCTGTTGTCTGACTGGCTCCAGCTGCTTTATGGATGAAATCCATAAGGACATGGGTCGCTCTTTAGCCTGTTTCTTTACACTAAAGAGGTGGGATTACATGGTTAGAGACACTAATGGAGCAACAGAAACCAAAGGTGCTATTTCTTACAATTAGTCTTACCTATGTGCCTTTTCAACAGCCTGGGGGCGATTGCAAGCTGCCACAAGTACATAGACCGTGTCTGTAGGCATTCCACATATGCCCCCGTTCTTCATGATCTCTGTCATAAAAGAAAGGAAAGTCTATAGACACATACACACTCATGCAAATGCAAACAGATTTGCCAATAGACCTTAGTCAGGGTAGCGCCATATTTAATTTTTGACAGGAATGAAAACAAGGCTGTGAGGGATAGAAGTACAGTGTGTTAAATGGATCATACTGTTCCACAGAACTGTGAGTTCACACTTACAAATAATCACATAGAGTAAAAAGTATGCATATTTGGTGTGCTGTCTGAAGGAAGGGCTCCAAGCTCGGAATTTGAGCTGGATCCAGAGAACTTCCCCCGTATCTCTGCTTAGGACAGTAATCAGGCTAGTATGAGGAGACGGGGTGGTGGAGGGATGCAGAAAACTTTTGAGGAACATAGGTGAGTCAGCTATGTATATATACAGGCCTCCTCTTGTACTGATTGGATAGACAATTTGAATGCATTCCTCTCAATCTTTGTTAATAAAACATAATTTAACAACATACCAGTTGTTCAGCTGATCTTTCCAAAGACTTTCAGCAAACAAAAACACCATATAAAAATGTTGGAAGTTGTGAGTTTTGAACAAATGTGATCTATATCTTTATAAACCCCTTTCACACAGAGAGATGATCCCAGAAAATTGTCATATAATTGCTAGAGTGCCTTCTGTGAGAACGCCTATATGTCCTGGGGTCGATCCTGGGATGGGGACCTAGTATTGCTGGGATCAGTCCCAGAAAGCGCCCTGTGTGACAAAAAAGCAGGACCAATGGCATTAGTGGTGTCGTAGGGATGACGCTGAAGCTGAGATCCTTCGCCAGCTAAGTGGAACTGTACACACTAGTTTATGATTGAATCAGAATAAATGTACGAGCATTGTTTCTCGAGAGAGAAATCGCAAATCATAAGCAAACTTGAGATACACATCCTGATGTCACGTGTCTTTACGGGATCTTTACGTGTCTTTATGGGATCGTTTTATTTTGGTTCATTCACACTGCCAGTGATGTTCTGGAATCAGTGTGTGCATGGTGAATGAACTAAAATCAAGCGATCCCGGGACACATTATCCGTGTATTTTCCGGAATCTCTGTGTGATAGGGGCTGTAGTGACATGACGTGAAGGCCAAGTATGCCAACCAACACCTGAAATTTGTCCTCTGCATTTAACCCATCCAAGTAAGTGCACACAGATTAGGTGTAGTGAGTAGTGAACACACACACTGCAAACCCGGGGAGCCATTCGGGGTTAGGTTCCTTGCTCAAGGGCACCTCAGTCATTTTCATTGAGAATCGATCCCTTCGGGTTATGTGTACAATATGGCATCTAACCTGACGCCATATTGGCTATACATCGACATTTTTCGTTAGTGGCTCACCTGCAATCTGTTGAACAGATGTGGACCTCCTGGCTGTAAGATGAGGGCAACTGTCTTTGCCTCCTCCAAAGCCACTCAACTTGATGAAAGGATCACCGAATGGCATTTGTGGACTTTTAAAGGTGCAGTTGAAAATGCTGGCCAGGAAAATGTAGAAGCTGACCAGCCCAACAATAATGGTCACACCGATATCGTAGCCGTGGGGCAGAGCGCCTACTGCATCCAGTAAGAAGCTGATGAGGATGAGTTGGAAGGTGAATGTATAGATGAACCAAGCCTTGTTAAGAAACAGGGCCCCAGCTGTCACTAACACATTGAAGAGCATGAAACCGATGATTCCCACAGCTAGGTGTAGGCCACGCACATCTCCATAGAGGCCGCGGAAGCGTGTCAGTCCCCACACTGTCCACATGATGCCGTAAAGGATGAAAGTCGTGCTCTCTAGAGTCTTTCCTCTAGCAAAGGCAACAGAACCACATAATAGGTGTAGCACACCACCCGAAACCACTGCCCAAGGTAGGATGAGAATGGCCAAGGGGTCTCCACTTGAAAGTGAGGCTGTAATTGAAAAGGCAGCCAGGACACTGCATCCATGGCCCAACACCTCAGCGTCTGCATACTTAGAGTAGCCCAAATAGGGAGCATGTAGATCTTTGTCATGGGTTTGCAGAACAAATTTATTACTGCGGCTCAACAGGTTCTTAAGGAAACCTGCACCTGTAGGTATCTTGTTTATGGAAGCCATGTTATAAAGGGCTATAAAGAGCACAAAAGCAGACACAACAAAGATGGCAGCCTGTACGCCTTGTGTTCCTCTCTGAGAGAAGCTTTGGGGTTCGGCTGCAATTGCTATACAGTATGCCACAAAAAACAGTTGGTAGATAGTGTTCACAAATCCTCCCTGCAAGCTAAACAAAGCCAGGATGAAAAACAACACAGAGAATACAACTGGAAAAGGCACTGGGGAATAGGGAACCTGCTTTGTTAAGTGCACAACTAGTGCAGTGTATCCTTCAGTGAAGTGCAGAATCGATGTGAAGCCATAGAAAGTGGCCGGCAGGGTGTCCATAGATCTATAGCTCTTAACACACACACCCAGCTGGAAGACACCAGCGGTCCACAGCCATGGCACATGGCCAGAGAAAAGCTTAGGGACAACCCCAAGCAGAGGACAAGCTAGCACACTGGCTGACAGTAGGTTCATTATTATTCCAATGGTCACTACCTCATTAGCTTCTTGATTCTGTAACTGTTTCACACTATCTTTCTTAAATGTTCCGGGTAGCTGAATCTTTCTCTGTGTGATGTAAAACAACAAACGGCCACTGCCAAAGTAAGCGCCCACCAAACAGACCATGAGGTAGCAGACAGCGGTGGCTGACTGCCCGAAAGCCAAATCTGCCAAACCAGCAATCTGGTGGGCACACGCCAAACATATGGTCAGGGCAATGAATGAGAGGACAACCTCATGACATATAACAGACACAATGCAAATAACAAGCAGTGCCAGAGCGAAAGCTGCAAGACCTGGCACCATTGCATCTCTCAGCTCATTCCTGCTGTTTATTATCTTTTCGCCTGCAAGTATGTGCACTAAACCTGAGCCACACCATAGGGCGGACACTGTCAAGCACAAACTACCAAACAGTGCATTGTGGGACTTGTTGCGTCGTACACCTGGATAAAAGGACAGTGGTTGTAGAATGAGAGAGAGAGAGAGAGAGAGAGAGAGAGAGAGAGAGAGAGAGAGAGAGAGAGAGAGAGAGAGAGAGAGAGAGAGAGAGAGAGAGATTTACAAAGGCTGAAGAAAAACTATTTATCTGCACAAAAATTAAGCCTTTTTTAAGATTTTCGAATTTCAATAGTAAAATTCCATCAGATTGAATGGATTACTGAATTCAGGGTGATTGGGACACTTTTTGACATTGAGATGACTAGGAAAAAGTGTCCCAATCACCCTGAATTCACCCTATTATTCATATCATGAATTTATCACTTTAAATGAGAAAAAACAAACAAACAAACAAACAAAAAAAAACATTTTGTATAAATCTTAATAGAGCAAGGAATGAACCATTTAGTATATGTGATTCGTATTCATAAATAAATATATAAATTATTAAAAAAACACACTTTACAATTTATTACACTGTAAAATTACACCTAAAAGGGTAACACTTTATTTTACAGTGCCCTTGTTACATATATGTTACATGTATATAGTAATAACTATAAATAATGCATAATTACATGCAACTAACCCCAAAACAAACCAAACCCTAATCCTAACCCTAATAGTACATGTAGTTACTTAACATTACTCAGTACTTAAGTGTATAATTACAGTGACACCTTAAAATAAAGTTTTTAAGCAGGGCATATTCCCCTGTGTACCCTAACTTTTAAGTAACAAATAAGAAGTGCATTACAAATGTCTCCATTTGACATTATAAATGACAATACATTAACTTGTGATTAGTCTGTAGCTTCTAAGTAACTTAAGTAGCCTACATTTCTGTGTGCAGTACATTACTAGCTAGTGCTTGCTGTATAGTCTAATAATGTGGAAGACACATTCATACCTGAATAAGCCAGCAGAGCCGCAAACATGAGGAGCAGAACTCCTAAAGCCGTGTCTGTGATCAGGGGTCTGTCTGGGGTGCTTGCATAGTTGTTCACCAGAAGCAACAAAGAACCTGTTCATAAGACGATTTTATTAAGGGCACGGTAGTTTTGCCTCTATTTTTTTTTTTTTTTTTTTATTTATTTTTTTTCTAAAATCATATGATATTATATATAGCTTATCATTAGACATTTACAAATATACCAAATGCAATTAGGCTACATCGCAAATAAATTCGAAAGACATCTGTCAGTTTTATCAGTTTTGTTTGATTAATAAATTTTTATATATATATATATATATATATATATATATATATATATATATATATATATATATATATATATATATATATATATATTTTTTTACCGTTTTTTTACGAGGTAAACAACAGCCATAATCATTTAAATTCCTCGCTAATATATAATTTGCAAGATGTAAAAAGCCCCGTTTGGATTCTTCTGCACTCACCCGCAGATACTCCCAGAACTCCGATGGATAAGTGCAGTGACTCCGACTCCGCCATCCTCGCTTCACACACGCTCTTCTCACACACACTGAGCTTTATATACACACCCCTGACGACTGATGTCACACATGCACTTGAACTATTTCCTCAACCTTATATAACACTGCTGGGAATAGGCTACACTCCGTCTAATCATGCAGTTTGGTTTAATACATTTGAATGTAGACTGCGTTTTTGTAAAGAACAATTATGGAAGCTTTTTGCATCCGCCATGGAATAAAAAGTAGGACAATTGCAACTTTTTCCTCATCTCACAATTATGACTTTTTTTTTTTTTTTTTTTTTTTTTTTTTGTATTGTAGCCTAAACCCAATCATTTAGTTGTGTTATATTTTTGGATGTCTTGTTATAGTTGCGAATGTTTTATGTGTGCCTTTAATGCCTGATAAAAAATAAATACATACTTTTTTTTTTTTTTTTTTTTTTTTTACTCTCCCAATTCTTACTTTTTATTCTCAGAATTGCGGGATATAAAAATGCATTTGTGTGTTATGAAGTCAGAATTGAGTGATGGACCAATTCTGACTTTATGACTCGCAATTCTGAGAATAAACTGGGATTTTTTTTTTTTTTTTTTAACACACAAAAAAAGTGTTAGATTTCTAATGAATCACTGATAATTCACCGGAAATGAATAGATAGAGAGCTAATCATGTGAAATGACTTCATACATCCCGTGAAAACAGTCATTAAACAGTCATTTTTTTGCAAAAGTCACTGTTAATTTGCATTGCAATTGTATTTGCTGCATCCTAATCCTATATGTATGTGTGTGTATATAGATATATGCAGTTAATGTGTCACCAATGTAAATACAGATGAGCTCAGACAGAAAGGGCAGGCATGACTAAGCACTCTTCTGTATGGGAGAGCAGAGATAAACAATAGTTTTCTTTTTCCTTCCAGGAAGCTCTGACAGAAAGTGAGGGCGTGTCCTCGACCGTCTAACATGCCTTCATGGGCGGGGCCTGTAGCCTTCAGAGATATAAGCAGCCCGCCCGTCCTGTGTGGTGAGCAGTACATCCAGAAAGGAGGCACACTTCACTGAAAAGTCAACTCTTTTAACAAGGTAGGCACTGCATTGTGTTTACAACTTACTGAAACCTTTCAGTGTTAAACTCATTATGTCCTTATTAATTTTCTAATATTTTTTAAGGTTGTTGTTTAATGGTACAATTGCTATTACTCTTACTGTAACCAACATTTTGCATACAGTATGTGTCTAGCCAACAAGAAATTCTGTTCAGCACTTGTTTACTTTAACTCCCTGGAAACTGAGGTGTGTTACCTTGGCAAAACTCCCTAGGGCTGCAAGTAGCCTATAAATATTTAATTCTGCAGGTGTGTGAGTAACTGCCGTTTGTTGTGTACTTCTGATATCTCTTCTCAGTGTCATGAACATTCACGTTGTGTTCAAATGTTTACGCAACAGTAAAAGAGCAGCCTTAATAGTTGTGTTTTGTGTTTAGTGTAACAGGCAAGATGGTAAAGCGTGTGGCGGTGATTTTGTCGGGCTGTGGCGTGTATGATGGCACAGAGGTTCATGAGGCGTCTGCTGTAATGGTACACCTCAGTCGAGCAGGTGCCAAGGTAATGACAGACACACACACACACACACACACAAAGCAACATAACATTGTTTCTTCACATACAGTGGGGTCCACACAAAAGTTCAAACATTGCGTCTCACTTGGCTTTAATGCAGCTCACTTTGCTGTGTAGGTTCAGATGTTTGCACCTGATGTTGAGATGATGCATGTGGTGAATCACTGTGAAGGAAAGCCTGGGACAGACCAGAGGAACGTCCTGCAGGAGAGCGCCCGCATCGCCCGGGGTGACATCACTGACCTGGCCAAGCTCGAGGTCAGCGCCTTTGATGCACTCGTCATCCCAGGTAACCAAAACATCCGTGGCATCATACTACTGCACAAATTTATTAATATATATATGGGGTGTAACAGTACACAGGAGTCATGGTTCAGTACATACCTTGGTCATGGTTTGATACAAGTTTATTTTGAACAGACAGTAGTGCAAGTTACAGTTAGTTCCACCTAGTGGCGGTACAGCCTCCTTTAGTGTATTAAGCACTAAGCAGTAACAATGGCTGTTTATTGTGCTGAGCGTAGGCTAAGCCGTCATTGTCATGTTCAGTGACAACGGCGGATGCACAAATTTCAATATTACGCTTTTTCAAGAAATCACGGAAAGATGAGCAAGAAGGAGAAAAAGAGCCATCTACATCTGAGTCTAATTCACCTTTCCACGAGGAGACGGCGAGTGAAGCGGCACCTGAGGCTTCCCATTTCCAGGACACACATATCATAGCACTGGACTGTAGTGAGACTTCCATGGCACAAAGCCAAATGATTTTTGTCTCATTATAACAGCGGAAACAACTTAAAATAATTAGTAATTTATGGTCATACAGATAAGAGTAAGATTGTGCATTCACTATAAAAATCACAATTGTGCTTTTGTAAAATAAAGACTAGCAAACAGAAGATGTTTAAGACTTCAATGTAAACGGCCACTGCTACTAACAAGAACCGTGTGAATTTGACTGTTTAGCTTGATTTACTTGCGCATAAACGGAAATTAACCATTTTGTGACATGAACGTCTGACTGTACATGAGTCAAATAGTGCTCTACTGAGAACTTCACACAGTAAACAGCCAATTTCGTATCATTAGGATCCTTTGAAATGTAATGTTATTCATACTCCAGTCACCCTGCTGTAGTAGATCTTCTGTCTGGCCATGTAATGTGTGTGAGTAGGCGGATGTGTGTCTGGCAGGCAGGGTCTGCTGAAGTATTCATCTCTATTATCTAATAAAACTTGTTTCAATAAAAGCTTACAGTATAACGTACACTGACCTCCCATTTCTCAATCTTAATGTGCCATGCAGGTGGTTTTGGAGTGGCGAAAAACCTGAGCGACTGGGCCACCAAAGGCAAGGACTACTCCATCATTCCTCAGATTGAGAAGGTCATTAAAAGTTTCCATCAGGCGAAGAAACCCATGGGCATGTGCTGCATCTCCCCTGTGCTGGCAGCCAAAGCTATTCCAGGATGTGAGATCACCGTCGGCCATGACACAGAGTGTGAGAAGTGAGTTTGGGCAACATCTTCTAGCAGGGTTCACATAATAGAGATGATGGTTTAAACCGTTATTAAAAGTGGGCTCTGATTATATTACTGATTGATAATTGTCTTTCTTGCAACCGCAGGTGGCCGTACGCTCAGGTGGCAAAAACCATGGCAGAACTGGGCAGCAAACACTTGAATAAGAATGTTGGTGAGGTGCATGTGGATTCCAAGAACAAATTGGTGACTACAAGTGCGTTCATGTGCAACGCTCCCATCCACGAGATCTTTGATGGTCTGGGTGTCATGATCAAAGAAGTTCTCAAACTAGCTTAACTTTTAACATGTATATGTATATTTATTTACGAATCAATGCAAAACTGGTGACAAGTTCACTTTTTATAGTGAACAGACCATCTGTTTTTGTGGTAACCTATTATCAATAAAACTGAACTGAATATTTTACACTTGTTCAGCCTTTCATTTTAACACCATGAAATACTTGTCTTGGAATATATTATATGCTAAACCAATGATAAAATTTGTTGCAATGACAGCAATTTGTTAGGATCGGTAAGGCTTGATCCCGTACCATTACCATCTCTCATGGTGTACCTCAAGGTTCTGCACTTGGTCCTCTTTTTATTTCTCATTTATGTGTTGCCACTAGGTCAGATAATCAGATGGCATGGCCTCAACTTTCATAGTTATGCTGATGATATTCAAATTTATTTCACGGTTAAACCCAACTCAGCTTTCTGTTAACTCTTGCCTGCAGGAACTTAAAACCTGTATGACTGATAACTTCTTACAACTTAATACTGATAAAACTGAACTCCTGCTGATTGGTCCTAAAACACAGAGTTTACCCCGACATGACATTTTCATTGATATTGATGATGTCCAGATTAGGCCTTCTAAAAATGGGAGTATTGATCAACTCCACATTATGTTTTGACTCTCATATTAGTCAGTGTTAAATCATGCTTTTTTCACTTGCGCAATATTGTTCATATCCGCCACTCCCTTAACTACAGAGATGCTGAAACTGTTATCCACACTTTTATAACCTCCAGATTGGACTACTGTAACACCTTATGTAGCGGCTTACCTACCACAGCTATACATCGCCTTCAAATGGTGCAAAACTCAGCTGCTCGAGCACTTGCGTTTAATAAAAAATCTGCACATCACTCCCATCCTTTACCAACTTCACTGGCTTCCTGTCATATCCAGTTTAAACTGTTAGCTTTAGTCTATAAAGCCAGTCATGGCCCCAATACCTTGCTGAGTTAGTGCAACCATATGTTCCTGCCCGGACCCTCAGATCTAGCAATGATAATTTGCTTATAGGCCAATATTTGTTATAGGCCCCAAGCTATGGAATAAACTGCCCCCTAATCTTCGTGCCACCCCAACTCTCCAGACCTTTAAATCCCAACTTAAAACTCATCTTTTCTCTATGCTCAGTAAATAATTATCTCCCTCTCTACTTCTCTGCCTTCAAGTGATCTCTCACTTTCTCATTTCTATGTTTTATTATTACTTTATTGTATTTAATGTTCTCTTTGACTGTAACTTATGTTAATTATCTGTAGTTTTTGTTGTTTCCATCTGCATGTTTATTTTTAATAGTAAGCAGGCTGACTGTTGCTTTGTTTGTCTATTGATTGTACTTTCGTACTACTTTTTGAAGCGACCTTGGGTTCTTGAAAAAAACAAAACTTATTATTATTATTATTATTATTATTATTATTATTATTATTAATTATCATAAAACTGTTACGTTTGTGAAAGGAGGGCCACTGATAGGAAGCCTATGAGTTGTGCTTATAATCACTTTGATATAGTGGTTTTCAATATGCATAAGAGTGCACTCACTATAATACATATAAATATGTTTTAGGTATGGGAATGGCACATTTTGGGCTTTTTTTGGGCTAGTTTATTTACACCTGGCATAACAAACTTACTTGCCACATACTTATGTAACCATGGTAACCATGGTAACCATGGCCACCAGTATACATTATAATACAGGT
Organism: Paracanthobrama guichenoti; assembly: GCA_018749465.1. Taxonomy (NCBI): domain Eukaryota; kingdom Metazoa; phylum Chordata; class Actinopteri; order Cypriniformes; family Gobionidae; genus Paracanthobrama; species Paracanthobrama guichenoti. Next base: position 23,033,333 of record CM031956.1, read on the forward strand.
GCTGGTCATATAATTAGAATATCATCAAAAAGTTGATTTATTTCACTAATTCCATTCAAAAAGTGAAACTTGTATATTATATTCATTCATTACACACAGACTGATATATTTCAAATGTTTATTTCTTTTAATTTTGATGATTATAACTGACAACTAAGGAAAATCCCAAATTCAGTCTCTCAGAAAATGAGAATATTGTGAAAAGGTTGAATATTGAAGACACCTGGTGCCACACTCTAATCAGCTGATGAACTCAAAACACCTGCAAAGGCCTTTAAATGCTCTCTCAGTCTAGTTCTGTAGACTACACATGGGGAAGACTTCTGACCTGACCGTTGTCCAAAAGATGACCATTGACGAGGATTGTGAAACAAAACCCTTTCAAACATATGGGGGAGATTCACAAAGAGTGGCCTGCAGCTGGAGTCAGTGCTTCAAGAACCACTACACACAGACGTATGCAAGACATGGGTTTCAGCTGTCGCATTCCTTGAGTCAAGCCACTCTTGAACAACAGACGGCGTCAGAAGCGTCTCGCCTGGGTTAAAGACAGAAAGGACTGGACTGCTGCTGAGTGCTCCAAAGTTATGTTCTCTGATGAAAGTAAATCAGGGTCCCAGAGTCTGGAGGAAGAGAGGAGAAGCACACAATCCACATTGCTTGAGGTCCAGTGTAAAGTTTCCACAGTTAGTGACGGTTTGGGGTGCCATGTAATCTGCTGGTGTTGGTCCACTGTGTTTTCTGAGGTCCAAGGTCAACGCAGCCGTATACCAGGAAGTTTTAGAGCACTTCATGCTTCCTGTTGTTGACCAACTTTATGGAGATGCAGATTTCATTTTCCAACAGGACTTGGCACCTGCACACAGTGCCAAAGCAACCAGTACCTGGTTTAAGGACCATGGTATCCCTGTTGTCCCTTACTGTATGTACAGGAATGTACTACAACCTTTGGAACACAAAAAACCCTTTTGGTGAGTTTTTTTTCTACAAATATTACTTTACTGTATGTACAGTAAGGGATATATTGTCATAATTTCACCTGTAGTAAGTCAGTCTGGCCAGTAGGAATCTACTACAACCTTTGGATCATGAAAAAAAAAAAAACCTTTTGGTGAGTTACTGTAATTTTTTTTCTAGAAATGTTAGTGTACTGTACCTACAGTAAGGATAATATTGGCATAATTTCACCTGTAATAAGTCAGTCTGGCCACTAGGAGTTTACTACAACCTTTGAAACATGAAGAAAAAAAACCTTTTGGTGAGTTACTGTAATTTTTTTTTCTTAAAATATTAGTGTACTGTAGATCCATTAGGAGAGGTATTGTCTAAAACGAGATATTGGCAAAATATAATAAATAATTTAGCCCGCTAGGCATTTACCATATCCCTGTAAAAATAAATTTTAATGGATTGTTGAGACCCGTTTTGGTGAATTTGCAGACGGTCCCTAAAGCAGCCTAGGCGGATATGCAGCGAATATCAAACCTAAAACTAACTTTACCTCGCTACACAGGGGGGTATTTAAGTGTCAATGTGTTCAATTCACGTGTTGAAATGTTAACATGTTCTGTAAAGAACATACATGTTATTTTGTTTATGAGAGTTTGAATTGAATATTGATTATTGTTTCTGCCTTGTTTTAACAAGGCTGTTTTTTTTTTTTTTTTTTTTTTTTAAATAAAGATCGAGATCGTCTACGAAAGTTTTCCTGTCCCTGTTTTTCCATCTGAATCTTCAATGAAAGACGTTGGCTGCATCCGAAACCTGGAAAATGCTGCCTTCGGAGGACACATTTCAAGGTAGGAAGGCATCAAGGCACGTTCGATTCTAATGTTAGCTTCACTTTCTGTCCTCTGAGATGCCTTCATCTGGTCGAGTTTTGAAGGCAGCATAGATGTATCCTTCAGTGCCTTTGATATCCCACAATCCTGTGCGTTCCATTCCGTGACAGTTGAGCTGGAAAAAAGATGGCATCCGAAAGTTGCGTTTGCTGGTCAGTTTGTCAGTGTACGTTTTTGACCAACATTTTTCATTTCTGATGTAATTTCTAACGAGAAATTACATAGGCTGTCCTTCATCTGCATGCCATACAGGCTAGAATTGCGAAACATTATTGGATAATTCTTATAATTGACATTTTTTTTCTCTTGGCCAATTGGAATCTTAGCACTTTTTCTCGTCAGAATCTTGAAGCACACAGCGTCAACTGAGCTCACCATTGAATGAGACGCCTGGCTACTACGCGAGTCTGACAGAAGGAAGCTTATTGTTAAATTCAAGCTAAGTCAAGCTTTTTGGAGCAAAAATAACAGCTATTTGTTTGCTTGATTCAATTAACGTTAGCTACCGCTTTTTTATGTGATATAATTTACAATAATATTGTATTGTCGTCATACCCATGAGGTTAGCTAGGCTTATCATTAGCCGGGTGCTCTGCCCTGAGTTCATTCATGATGTGGGTAAGAAGTTAAATGTGACTGTTTACACAATAGCTGATGCAAGAGTAAGTGTAACATGAAGCCATTTGGCAACCGTGTTAATCTCTTGTTGCATGTGATGCATTTCTAACAACATAGGGCTATTTAGATAAACAATCTGGCAAGCATGTTGTTTTAGGCTAATACAACAGCAAATTTCTGTATAATAAAGGGCTACATTTTGCATCAAGTCTATCATTTGAAATCTTTACATTGTATTGTAGCTCAGAATTCGAGTAGCCGTGTATCTCGAAACACCGATCAGTCCTTGGACTGATGAGATTGGCTAACTTATCGTGATTTTTCCATTTCAGAATGAGGGAGCTTAATGAGGAGGACTCGTATATAGCACAGCTAGACTCAGCAGGGAGGTGCAAGTGGAGCTGGGCATGGCTCAAGGTGGAAGTGAAGCAGGAAGTGCCACTTTCATTGTGTTTTAAAAAAGTAGATAAGGCAGGACAATGTGTCATTTGCATATTAAAATCACAAAAATAAATCTAATTTGTATTTAAAGAAAGTGCAGAAAAAAAGAAAGAAAGAGCAGGGAGAGAACTGACAGACTGATTCCTCTTCTTGAGAATGGTTGAGAAATGCATTTATGCAAGTTAAAATTGGGAAATGAAACTTCATATTGCCAGGTTGCTCAGGGCAGGGAATTGTGTAAATGCCACCACTATAGAACGTTTTGTTCACTTCAAGTTCAAGCGCGATTGCTACCGTCTTTCACTGGGAAATTTAATCCTGTGCCGCAAGAAATCTGATCGAGTGCCGCGAGAATGCAGACCAGTCTGCGCAAATCCTGTTGTCACCGGTGTGCTATAAATTCTGGGATAGGTAGGCTGCGACGGGTCTGTCAGCTCCATCTGCTGTACCCTTCCTTTGCCTGAGAAACGGAGGGCGCATTTTAAAGTCGCTCTCGAATTGCGGCAGCCCTCGTCGTGCCACTGTGACGCATCCGCACTTCAAATGCGGCCTTCACATTGGGGCGGCCTTCGTCGCACCGCTGTGATGCAAACGCACTTCAAATGTGGCCTTCAGAGGTGCGGCCTTCACTTTGGGACGGCCTTCGTCGCGCCGCTGTGACGCAAACGCACTTCAAATGTGGCCTTCAGAGGTGCGGCCTTCACATTGGGGCGGCCTTCGTCGCACCGCAGTGTCGCAAACGCACTTCAAATGTGGCCTTCAGAGGTGCGGCCTTCACATTGGGGCGGCCTTCGTCGCACCGCAGTGTCGCAAACGCACTTCAAATGTGGCCTTCAGAGGTGCGGTCTTCACATTTTATTAGCATCAGTCTTGAAAATGAGCACTCGCGAGTAACTTCTCCACTCTCTGCTTCCTCTTCAAGGCCATTCTTTTATGTTTGTATTTGTCCACCCTTTATTTGCGCCCCGGGCCCAGTTGCACGTTCATACCCTGATGCTATGCCGCTGGATCAGAGACCATTCCTCCATACAGAATCTCTCCAGATCCTTCAGATTCCCAGATCCATGTTGGTGCTTCTCTTTAGTTTACCCCAATTATTTTCTATAGGGTTCAGGTCAGGAGTGGGACGTCCTGATGGAAGATCCAACCATGGCCCATTACAAGATTACTAGCAGAAGCATCAGATTTCTTTTTTTCTTTTTTTTATCTGTTGGTATTTGCTAAAATATATATAATATCTGAACAAGATGTCCAGGACTGCCAGCAAAAAATATAGGCCCACAACATTAAAGATCCAGTGCTATTTTTAACCATGGACATGGGATACTTTTTATCCCAGTTTGCACCAAACGCATCTGGTGCTCTTTTTTTTTATTTTGTTTTCATCTGACCACAGAACCAGGTCCCTGTAAGGTCCAGTTGTGTCTGAACACTGAATATGCTGGAGTTTGTTTCTGGATTAGCGAGGAGGATTTTTCTTGAAACCCTCCCGAACAACAACATATGTTAGTCTTTCTGACCCTAAGACTCAACTTATCTCTGCGATTCTTCGTCTGTGATCCTTGGAGAGTCAAGGAACCCTGAATGAAAAGAGGCCTTAAATACACAGGGGGAGTAACCAAGGTAAAACAGAACTAATTAACTAACAAACAGGGAAACTAACGATGACTGGCCAAAACTCAGTGAAAACGAAACCAAAACAGAACACGCGTTACAACAATAGGAAAGTTCTGCTTATTTTCCGTGAGCTGCTTCATTGTGTACGGCAATGATGATTTTTAAGATCTCATTACAGAACCGAATCATTGTCAGGTTTCTCTATGTGCACTTTACTGACCTATATCGCTATTCTTAAAACAGTTTAAGATTTCCTTGCAATTTCCAGTGTTTCAAGTTGTGACCGCAAGCATCATGTTGTCACTCAGCATCATACTCGTACACATTTCCACATGTTTAAAAAAAGTTATGATCTTTTCTCAGATGATGATGATGATGATGAATGCACATTATTATTTGATATGCAATATTTAAAGTATATTTATATCACTGTGGGATATGATCCAATGCTAGAGTGACCAGATTCCTCATGGTCGTATACGGGAAGGAATATTTCACACATTTCTTGATGAGACATTTTATTTCATGATTAAAAAAAATACATAGTTACTTTTGTTTTGTTTTTTTCGTTAGAAAACGTTATATTATGTTTTTGCTTATAGACGTGCGTCATCTTTAGTTCACCTTCTTAATTATTCTTAATTACTGCCCTGATGGTGGAAATGGGGATTTTCAATGCTTTAGCTATTTTCCCACAGTCACTTTCTATGTTGTGAAGCTCAACATCTTTTGCTACACATCAGAACTATATTCTGTGGTTTTACTCCTCATGATGAATGATTAAGGGAATTTGACCTTTTGTGTTTCCAAATTTATTTGACTTTTTCAGTTATACTCCTGTGGAGCAGGAAGTCCTGACTGGACAATTTCATGCTCCCACCCTGGTGTGATAAAAACGTATACTACGTATGCACGCATACATTTGTGTGTGTGTGTGCGTGCGTGTGTATATATACACATACATATATAAAACTAAATAAATAAACGTGAGCAGGGATGAAGCACAGTGAGAATCCAAATGCAGCACGAACATTTATTAAACACATAAATTGAGATAATCCAGGAGAGAGTATCCACAGAAGGCAGGCAGAACTAATGACAGGAACATGCATGCAATAACAACGAACGACACCCAACAACTGAAGCACAGAGGTTTAAATACACAGGGGCAAACAAGCTTAACAAGACACAGCTGGGGAGACTAATCAACATGAAAAACTACAAAGAACTACAAAACATGGCACAAGACTGGGAAACAGGCTGGGATCATGACTTGACTTTAAAGGATAAGTACATTTGTAATTTCAAACATAATTAGTTGGAGAGAGACAATCGGATTTATCCGGTAACAAACAAACAGTTGCCAATCTAAACTGTGGCTGTCAGAGATAACATAAACAGTCTTTAATTTAATAATCCAAAAATAGGAATACAGAGGAGAATGTCACAGGGAGAAAACACACAACCACTTAAGTAAAGATGTCAAGGAACACTGAATGAAAAGAGGCCTTAAATCAAGCATCATGTTGTCACTCAGCATCATACTCGTACACATTTCCACACGTTTAAAAGTTTTTCTTTTCTCTGATGATGATGATAAATGCACATTATTATTTGATAGGCAGTATTTAAAGTATATTTATATCACTGTGGGATATGATCCAATGCTAGGGTGACCAGATTCCTCATAAAAAAAATATATATAGTTACTTAGTTTTTTTTTTTTTTTTTTTTTTTTTTTTTTCATTAAAAAAATGTATATTATGTTTTTGCTTTAGGACGATATAGACGTGCGTCATCTTTAGTTGATTGGAACTTCGTAATTACTGCCCTGATGGTGGAAATGGGGATTTTCAATGCTTTAGCTATTTTCCCACAGTCACTTTCTATGTTGTGAAGCTCAACATCTTTTGCTACACATCAGAACTATATTCTGTGGTTTTACTCCTCATGACGAATGATAAAGGGAATTTGACCTTTTGTGTTTCCTCATAGTTATACTCCTGTGGAGCAAGAAGTCCTGACTGGACAATTTCATGCTCCCACCCTGGTGTGATAAAAATGTATACTACGTATGCACACCTACACTCACCTAAAGGATTATTAGGAACACCATACTAATACTGTGTTTGACCCCCCTTTCGCCTTCAGAACTGCCTTAATTCTACATGGCATTGATTCAACAAGGTGCTGAAAGCATTCTTTACAAATGTTGGCCCATATTGATAGGATAGCATCTTGCAGTTGATGGAGATTTGTGGGATGCACATCCAGGGCACGAAGCTCCCGTTCCACCACATCCCAAAGATGCTCTATTGGGTTGAGATCTGGTGACTGTGGGGGCCATTTTAGTACAGTGAACTCATTGTCATGTTCAAGAAACCAATTTGAAATGATTTGAGCTTTGTGACATAGTGCATTATCCTGCTGGAAGTAGCCATCAGAGAATGGGTACATGGTGGTCATAAAGGGATGGACATGGTCAGAAACAATGCTCAGGTAGGCCGTGACATTTAAACAATGCCCAATTGGCCCTAAAGGGCCTAAAGTGTGCCAAGAAAACATCCCCCACACCATTACACCACCACCACCAGCCTGCACAGTGGTAACAAGGCATGATGGATCCATGTTCTCATTCTGTTTACGCCAAATTCTGACTCTACCATCTGAATGTCTCAACAGAAATCGAGACTCATCAGACCAGGCAACATTTTTCCAGTCTTCAACTGTCCAATTTTGGTGAGCTCGTGCAAATTGTAGCCTCTTTTTCCTATTTGTAGTGGAGATGAGTGGTACCCGGTGGGGTCTTCTGCTGTTGTAGTCCATCCGCCTCAAGTTTGTGCGTGTTGTGGCTTCACAAATGCTTTGCTGCATACCTCGGTTGTAATGAGTGGTTATTTCAGTCAAAGTTGCTCTTCTATCAGCTTGAATCAGTCGGCCTATTCTTCTCTGACCTCTAGCATCAACAAGGCATTTTCACCCACAGGACTGCCGCATACTGGATGTTTTTCCTTTTTCATACCATTCTTTGTAAACCCTAGAAATGGTTGTGCGTGAAAATCCCAGTAACTGAGCAGATTATGAAATACTCAAACCGGCCCATCTGGCACCAACAACCATGCCATGCTCAAAATTGCTTAAATCACCTTTCTTTCCCATTCCGACATTCAGTTTGGAGTTCAGGAGATTGTCTTGACCAGGACCACACCCCTAAATGCATTGAAGCAACTGCCATGTGATTGGTTGATTGGATAATTGCATTAATGAGAAATTGAACAGGTGTTCCTAATAATCCTTTAGGTGAGTGCATGTGTGTATATATACACATTCATATACAACTAAATAAATAAACGTGAGCAGGGATGAAACGCAGTGAGAATCCAAATGCAGCACAAACATTTATTAAATGCATAAATTGAGATAATCCAGGAGAGAGTATCCACAGAAGGCAGGCAGAACTAATGACAGGAACATGCATGCAATAACAACGAACGACACCCAACAACTGAAGCACAGAGGTTTAAATACACAGGGGCAAACAAGCTTAACAAGAGAAAACACACAACCACTTAAGTAAAGATGTCAAAGAACACTGAATGAAAAGAGGCCTTAAATACACAGGGGGAGTAACCAAGGTAAAACAGAACTAATTAACTAACAAACAGGGAAACTAACGATGACTGGCCAAAACTCAGTGAAAACGAAACCAAAACAGAACACGCGTTACAACAATAGGAAAGTTCTGCTTATTTTCCGTGAGCTGCTTCATTGTGTACGGCAATGATGATTTTTAAGATCTCATTACAGAACCGAATCATTGTCAGGTTTCTCTATGTGCACTTTACTGACCTATATCGCTATTCTTAAAACAGTTTAAGATTTCCTTGCAATTTCCAGTGTTTCAAGTTGTGACCGCAAGCATCATGTTGTCACTCAGCATCATACTCGTACACATTTCCACATGTTTAAAAAAAGTTATGATCTTTTCTCAGATGATGATGATGATGATGATTGTACATTATTATTTGATATGCAATATTTAAAGTATATTTATATCACTGTGGGATATGATCCAATGCTAGGGTGACCAGATTCCTCATGGTCGTATACGGGAAGGAATATTTCACATATTTCATGATATGAGACATTTTATTTGATAACAAAATATAACATATAGTTATTTTTGTTATATAAAAAAAGCACATTTCAAACAAAAGGACATTTACAATTGATTGAATGAATGAATGAATGAGGCATTTATATGGCGCTTTCATATGTACTACTGTACCCCCAAAGCGCTTTACACTCATGTCAGGGGTCTCTCCTCATCCACCACCAGTGTGCAGCTCCACTTGGATGATGCAACGGCAGCCACAGTACACCGGCGATCACATGTCACTTAAGATTTTTAGATCACTTAAGGTGTGGTTATGAGTTTATCAGATGACCCCCTCTCCCCTTTTGATACGGGGCACAAGCTAAGAATTCTATCTTAATATAAGAACACTCACAAAAGAGCTGTTCAGTAATTCAGAATTAATGAAAACTAGAGGGAGTTGGTCAGGTGGTTTTTTCTCGAGCAGAAACGCCACATTGGCCTCGTAGAGAAATAATAATGACATTTACAGGAAATCCCTAATGTGAACCTTGCGCTGTGTAGCTGAATAAAAAGAAGATAGAAACGCTTTGATTAAACATGAAGACAATAAACACACGACTGCGACAATATATGGTGTATTGGAGTTCTTCAAGCCTTCTCAGGTATTATAATAAAGTATAATGCAGTGCTAATCGACATAGACTTCATCACTGCATCACAATCGTCTGCCTCATTCTGTGATAAGAAGCCACATCAGCTCACAAAAAGAAAATATCAAACACTCAACTGACGATTATTAAATGTCTTTTTTGTTTTTTCAAACGCACGTTATAAGCGACTCAAACTTGCAGTCTTTCAGGCGGAGCAGCGTTTACTACATTATACTTCTCTGTACATTTCTGTTAACCACATATTTATAAGTCTACAATTTACTCACTGCACATTTTATTCCACTTCTTTATTTATTTTTATTTATTTTTTTCTACTTGATTTATTTATAATTCCACACACACACACACACACACACACACACATATTAGTACTTTTTTTATTTCTATTATAATTTCCTCCTTGTGTTTTTAACTGTGAATTTGCACTGTCCATGGAGCGGACCTGTTTACATTTCACTGCTGGTTGTATATTCTGTATATAACTGTGTATGTGACAAATAAAACTCTTGAATCTACTGCTGATTACAGAGCCACTCTTCACTAACACACTGTGCATATACACTCACCTAAAGGATTATTAGGAACACCTGTCCAATTTCTCATTAATGCAATTATCTAATCAACCAATCGCATGGCAGTTGCTTCAATGCATTTAGGCGTGTGGTCCTGGTCAAGACAATCTCCTGAACTCCAAACTGAATGTCAGAATGGGAAAGAAAGGTGATTTAAGCAATTTTGAGCGTGGCATGGTTGTTGGTGCCAGACGGGCCGGTCTGAGTATTTCACAATCTGCTCAGTTACTGGGATTTTCACGCACAACCATTTCTAGGGTTTACAAAGAATGGTGTGAAAAGGGAAAAACATCCAGTATGCTAGAGGTCAGAGGAGAATGGGCCGACTGATTCAAGCTGATAGAAGAGCAACTTTGACTGAAATAACCACTCGTTACAACCGAGGTATGCAGCAAAGCATTTGTGAAGCCACAACACGCACAACCTTGAGGCGGATGGGCTACAACAGCAGAAGACCCCACCGGGTACCACTCATCTCCACTACAAATAGGAAAAAGAGGCTACAATTTGCACGAGCTCACCAAAATTGAACAGTTGAAGACTGGAAAAATGTTGCCTGGTCTGATGAGTCTCGATTTCTGTTGAGACATTCAGATGGTAGAGTCAGAATTTGGCGTAAACAGAATGAGAACATGGATCCATCATGCCTTGTTACCACTGTGCAGGCTGGTGGTGGTGGTCTAATGGTGTGGGGGATGTTTTCTTGGCACACTTTAGGCCCTTTAGGGCCAATTGGGCATCGTTTAAATGCCACGGCCTACCTGAGCATTGTTTCTGACCATGTCCATCCCTTTATGACCACCATGTATCCATTCTCTGATGGCTACTTCCAGCAGGATAATGCACCATGTCACAAAGCTCGAATCATTTCAAATTGGTTTCTTGAACATGACAATGAGTTCACTGTACTAAAATGGCCCCCACAGTCACCAGATCTCAACCCAATAGAGCATCTTTGGGATGTGGTGGAACGGGAGCTTCGTGCCCTGGATGTGCATCCCACAAATCTCCATCAACTGCAAGATGCTATCCTATCAATATGGGCCAACATTTCTAAAGAATGCTTTCAGCACCTTGTTGAATCAATGCCACGTAGAATTAAGGCAGTTCTGAAGGCGAAAGGGGGTCAAACACAGTATTAGTATGGTGTTCCTAATAATCCTTTAGGTGAGTGTATTTATTTAATTAAAATTGCAGCCTTTACACTTTCATAATCGCACATAAGACAAATTGCAGTTCAATTGATTAATGGTGCAGCCCTAGTTACAAGGGTTACTTTTAATAGTTTGTTTGTTCCCTGTATATAAGTTCCCTTGTTTCATTAGTGAGTTTTCCGGTCTCGTCAGTGTATATGTGTTGGTGAGATTTACTTGCCTTCATCTGTGTTTGCCCTGTGGATTAGCCTATATATTAAGGATTTTATTGGTGCTTCATCTGCATCATGTGCATATATACAACCCAAACATGACAGCGCTCAAATGAGGCGGATGATGTTTTTATCCAATAGGAAGACATGCTCATAAACTATGATGGAGACACATTTACCCCATAAGTCCCTTGATGTGCAACAAAACACTCTTGTGACTAACAGAGGATGTGATTGATAACTGCACTCATTGGAATGATTTTAAGGGGTTAGTTGTAGCTGGTTGTCAACTATCCCCACCCCAAGTAGCCTTAACATGGCTAACTGTTTTAGCATGTGGGTCATGAATGCAAAGCATCAAATTCTAAATGTTACTATCTTACCTGAAAATGAAAGTGGTCAAAATATCTCTAATGTTGGTCACAGTCACATGGGTGATTCTATAATTCCAAGTACATTTGGAGTCCAAAGCTTTGTTTCAATTGGTTATATTTGTTACTCCTTGTCATGGATCATAAGATGTTACAGGCCATAACAATATCATATTTTCTGTAAAAAGTGTCTTATATAGCTGAAAATTATGTCATAATCATGTCATAATCATAATCATGAAATCATGAATCAAAATAATTTATTTTTCTTTTCTTTTGGAAATATTTCATTTATTTTATTTATAAAAACTCTAAATGATAATTTTTCTAACTCTACAACATTACATTGTTTAAAAATAACTTTTATCTTATAAAAATGTGTCTGTAAATCTTGCGTCAACTGTTACCGTACCATACTTTGCCTTTACAGTGGTTACAGGAAATAATGTCACTGTCCTTCACTAATAAGATCTGATGCACTGAAAGGTGTGTGTGTGGTTTTTTTTTTTTTTTTTTTTTTTTTTTTTATTAAAAAAAATTCTTACACCAAGAGTTATTTTGTAAAATGTCACAATTGTTCACCCACGACACATACTGTGATGGGAGTGTATGAACTGACCCCGTGTTACAACACTTCCTGCTCTCTACTACATAAATGACGTAAACACGTGAATATTGACTGCTTCGTGTGATCATAAATCAATAGAAAAAGAAACTGCTGCTGGTTTCCAATGCTTTTTACCAATGCAAAATCACAATTCCAGTTCAGATACCCAAACCCATGTAGTTTCAACATTATTTTTAATGTCTACAATTTCACTATTAATTGGCCCAAGGGCTCCATGTCACAAAAGATTAGACTAGTGATTGGGGTTATTATCAGCTTTAGAATGCAACCTCGTTTGAGATGATATCACAAAGTCATGAGCTCTAGATACAGACCATGTCTCTTGATACCACATGTAGGGATGCAACGATTATAGATTTTGTCGGTACGATTATAGTCTGAGAAATAATTTTCACGATTATCGATCGTTTCACGATTATTATTCAGATACATGATCGGTTTCACGATTATCACGATTATTATGCATTCATTAATTACACAACAATGTATAAAAATCACATGAACACTCTTTAGTGTGTTATTTTTTTGCTACATTTTGAACCAGAAATAACACAGTAACCAAATAATACAGAACAAAATAATAATATAGACAAAAGTCCATCTCTCCCTTTGGAATTAAAGCAAAGAGACCTCAGCTCTGTGAACATCCATGTCAGTATGAGGGGAATAAACTGAGCTCTTACTGTCACTGACTGTCATCCATATGCATTCATTTTAGTAATATTTTTAATAACTCATCTAATTTTACATGTGGCCTGAGAAAGTCATGTCTATTATTTTGGTTTGTTTGCGTCCCTGATAAATTCAAACGTGCTTCTGCGCTTTGGCTGGCGCTGAGCCAGAGATGACACGCTCTGTGCTTTTCATATATCACTATTCAACCACATAATGCTTATTTGAGGTTTCAGAGATTTGAATAGACATTTAAACAAATTACTAGCCTATATAAAGAAGACTTGTATAGTTTGTTAAATTTAAATTCCATACACTGATATCTATGGAAGCTGCAATAATAATGCTTTCAGTTATAATTTAAATACATGTTTTATTCATATCAGATACACATTGTGCATGAAACAATAAAGTTTCTTCTCCCATGTTCACTGGCCACTTCTATATATCTCGGGGAAAAGTGATGAATTTACGTGATGAAAACTCATCGCGCGTTATATCAACTATTATGATCATTTAAGGTGTTTAAACGACAAAACACATTCACTTCTACATATTTGTCAATCGGAATATATCAGAATTCATGATATAGTTAACAAGTTTGTAAATATTTTGAATAAAAAATGAATTAATTTTTCATTATCTCTTATCTCTGACTGCATGACACGTCGGCATTGAAATAATGCAGTCTAAAATAATGGTCGCTTTAAAACAACCGACCTCGGGCGTTTCTTTGGTGGAAATAAAGCGTCGCTGTTTGGTCCCTTTGCCACAGTGTGTACAGTAGTAGCCTCCATGTCTCTGATAAGAACGGCACTTTAAGCTGGTGCACCACTAGTGTAACTTTGTTCTCGTTTTGTGCAAGTTGCAACAGTTCCGTTCTGTGCAAAAGAAACACTTGGTGTAGCAGAGCCTTTACGGTTAATTAACCGTGATGTTTTTAAACGCAGTTAATTGAGAAATCGGTTAATCGCTGCATCCCTAACCACATGTGGAATACTTCAGTTTATGTGTTGTGATTTTTGACCAAGATTTGTTGAATAAGTTGCAAATGACTTAAACATCCAGAGGTAATAATAAACAATTTATTATTTCAGATCAATTCCATGTTCAGAATGTCAATTCAGTCACATTAGATCATAAAATCCCATGACGCATGATTTCAAGAAAAGCCTGAAAGATACAGTACATTCCCAAAGTTTGAATAATTATACTGCTGTAACCATGTAAATATTGCATAAATATTTCAAATTATACTTTTAACGTCAACTACTGTTACTAATAAAAATAATATAGAATACTATGTTCATTTGAGGGGACACACACAGTTAGAGATGAATTAGTTCAGTATAAGCCGGTCACAGTTTGGAGGAGAAATTGTTGTATTTGTCAAAGCCGCTGACCAGCACTGTTGCAGGAAAACTCCTGGGCCGCTTAGGGTCCTGTCAGGAAAGCACACATAAATGTTCTTAACTGCTAAATATCTGACTACATGTATGTGGAATGTCATCATGTTGTAAAACATTTTGTTACCTGGATTGGATAAGCACATGTAGGGACATATCGGATGACGTAGCCACAGCGCCTCCTATCAGATGTGTTGGGATCGCTGGCATGAACCACAAGTCCATCATGGACCTGTGTGGGAACAGAATTCAGACAATAAATGCTTGGGAAATGCTTAAATTAAACTCCATCTATTGTTAATGTAATGGCAGCAGTAAATTGAACGTGTCCGGTTTCCAGTCTTATCCGCTTCTCAGCTGTATTCTTAGTCCGCCACTTCTGTATCCTAAGTGTAGCAGCTGGAGTTGTACAATGTCTGCGCCAAAGAGGCATTACAAGTGTTGTTTTGAGATGCACCAATGCGTATAAGAGTCTCCATAGACTCCCGCCATCTGAGCCACTGAGGACATTGATTAGATTTAATTTTCAAAGGAAATGTCCCGAAGAAAGTCTTTTAGAGTTACATTTGCGCCAATCATTTCATGGACAAACTTCAGATACAAAGTATAATTTATTGTTATTTATTTATTAAGTAACTTTTATTATACACAGTACAGTCAGATGACTGAACATATAAGGCTGAACACCACTACTGACAGTTTCTGACATTTTCAGTGCGTGAGATTTTCCTGTTTTTTTTGTTGCTAGTATGCCAGAGCATTAGCTCTTGAAGATCTGCCCTTCGTCTTGAAAGGCACGGTTTTGCTCACCCCCAAATAGTGGCTATTTTAGCATGTTATAAAAAAACCTTTTTAGCTAAAAATTCATATACACACTAAGACATAAGAGACTTAAGAGCATAATAGGTCCCCTTTAAATAATTGTAATTATAAACACTGGTTTGTAGCGCAAACAGTTTTATTGTTTGCTGCATTACTGTAATTCTTTTAGTTATTTACTGACAGCAGCTAATGAATCAGAAGGCTTGCATATTCACAGAAAATATAACTTCCACGTTGAAAATTTAGGTGGATAAGATTGTTTTGATTTTGTTTTTGGTCAATATGTAATATCCAAAGTTTTGACGGGGGTTACACTTTATTTCGATTGTCCACTATAGACATTCTACTGACTACAAGTACCTTTGCAACTACATGTCAAGTTGTCCTTATCCAGAAATTAAGCAGACAGTCTACTTTATTTTGATGCTCCTCAACAGACATTCTACTGGCTAGTAATTTTGTAACAACGTCAACTTATTCTACTACCTAACACTCTACTACTAATACTCTAATGACTGGTAGTTGACATGTAGTTGCAAATTATAGTTGGTAAAGTGGACCATCAAAATAAAGTGTAACCTTGATGGGTAGTGTACCTGCCTTCTGTCACTGCCAGAGAAACATATAAATGCCTATTCATACTCACAGACATCTGACCAGCTTGAAGGGGGCATAAGATGGCATTCTCTGTCTGCACCAGCTCCTCTGGGATCTCTTGATTGACACTCAGCATGTTCCCAACTCGTTTTGATTGGTGATGGGGCAGAAGACCCAAGTGGTGACTTCCTGTTTTGTATAAATAAGGACGATTTAAACCCTTTGCATTACAAACCAGTAGGGCAGCATGATTAATTACAATTAACCCGAAATCATGCTTAAACCTTAGTGGCGTAGTGCGATTTTATGAAAAATCAACATATTATTTCATAGTATTCTATACTGTGATAAAGGCTATGCCGATTGGCACTGAAGTATAAATATACTTTATTAATATGAAAATAGGTCCAGAGAAGGCTTAAACTGCGATTAAACCATATACTATCATAGTCATGTGTTTATTAATCATGTTTAATCAATCAAAGAGTTTCTGCGCAAGAGTGCTCTCTGGCTTTCAGATGGAGCAGCATTTACTGCTGATCACAGAGCTTCACTAACAAGCTACGCATTTTAAAAAAAAATCACAGCCTTTGCCAAAACATGTGCGGTTTAATTTCGATTAATCGTGCGGCCCTACAAACAGGCACTTGGAGCAGTGTTTGTACCTGGAATAACCTGCAGTGCTCCATTGTCCTCAAGCGAGTCATCAAGGGCAAGCCAGACAGACAGAACAGGACCGCCATCAAAACCCCAGTACCTAAAGGCCAACACATGATGATACCTGAGCCAATAGAAAACCAAAAACACCATTTCATTATGTGGAAAGGTGCTTACGTCATGTCCTGGTGCCAGGCCACAAATGGCATTCCTTCCATCTTCTCATCGCTCAACTGGATGACGCCATTGCTTTCTGGCTTTCGCACTGGATATTTACAAATGAATCTGGAGTCAAGCAGGATGACGTCAGGCCCCAGAACTGCAGTGACCACCTCAAGAAGCTTAGGGTGCTTGCCGAGGGCCATCACCCAGTCGTACTCCTTGTGGATATTATGAAGGCTGTAAGCGGTGTATTCTTTACCTGTAAAAGAATACTTGTGTTATTTAAATTCCAAAGCTCAAACACATGAATGCAGCCGTTCCACTGAACCTCACCATGTTTTCTCTCCAGCTCAGCGAAGGCATCTCGGGCCTGCTGCAGCTCTTCTGGACTCAGGATAGGAAGAGCCGACAGATACCCCAGCTGCTCGTACTGGGCCTGAAACTCAGCCACGTTTATGCTCATGTCTGAAAAGGCAGTGACACTTCCGCTGGTCTGCTTGTCTGGCTCGGCTTAAACTCAGCTGTGCAAACTCCACAGGGAGACCTGTTTTTATAACCTGTGGTACAGAGCGGTGTGTTAGGAGAGAGAAAGATGGGAATTAAGCTTCCATGCTCAGTCTGGCATTTCCTTTTTCGACCTCTGAAAACCTCCTTGTCTTGGCCTTACACCTCCTCACTTATTCATGGCAAATATATTCTGGGTTGTTTATGCAGGAACAGAGAGAGCTATAGTGTCTGAAGCCAATGGTCCATGAGCAATTAAATGGGAAGAACACGTTACTCTTAAGCACATAAGGGTGGAGGAGAGCCACAGTTAGCAGTTCAGTTAAAAGATGCCATCTGTCTAGTACACTAATTTTCAGTGCTAAAGTTCACTGAGTGTGGTGCCAACAAGAAACACACACCTGAGTCTGAAAGCTGTTGGTTTCTTGGTGCAAAAAGTCTTGGTCCAAGCTGCAGAAAAAAAACACATACATGTATAAAACAACTGAAAAAAAGTACAGAAACTTAAAGTTGTATTGCACCATGCATGAAATCAAGATCAGCAATACCTGCTCTCTGCTCTTCAGGCTGTTGCTAACTGAGCTGTTATGCTCTTTGCCTTAAAATTGTGTATATTTATAATCTTATGAGAATTAGGCTCCTCCTCCACTACAACATCATACATACCTATTTTAGACTCCAGGAAAAACATATTTTGAAATACCCTTTTCTAAATAATCTAGGGTGTGTAAGCATTAAATGTTAAATATGTCGCAAGCTGATGCTGGAAAATTCAAGGAAGCATTTCCTTTTGTGGGTAAGATTCTGTTTGTTTCCTTATCTAGACATTACTCACAAAAACATCATGGAAAACTGTCAGCTGAACGTGATCTCACCTGTTGGTGACAACAATTAATCATTTATTCAAATATGAACAGAGAGTATACATCCCATAATAGTTATTTATTATATATATTGCACTATATATGAAACTACTTACATAGTTTTTATCTATTCAAATCACCCTGACCTTGTCTAAAGGTGAACAAAATAGCAAAAAAAAATTATGTCTTTGTCTTTACATGTTTTTTTTTTTCTCTTAAAATGATGTGCAACTTATTCCAGTTTTTAAAGACATTTTTGAAAAGGAAAAAATAGAATAAACCTTCTAGCAATAATTAATATCCCTTGTCCATAAATGTTTCATTAACCAGCGAAGAGCAAATACAGAGTGTGTATATACAGTCATGGTCAGAAGTATTGGCACCCCTGGTAAATATGATCAAAGATGGCTGTAAAAATAAATCTGCATTGTTTATCCTTTTGATCTTTCATTAAAAAAAAAAATCTTTTCATTAAAGTAAAAGAATTGAAAGTGTGGGGTAAATCACATTATGAAATAAATGCTTTTCACGCTGGCCACAATTATTGGCACCCTTTTATTAAATACTGTTTGCAACCTCCTTTTGATAACAGCTCTGAGTTTTCTCTTATAATGCCTGATGAGTTTGGAGATCAGAGACCATTCCTCCATACAGGATCTCTCCAGATCCTTCAGATTCCCAGATCCATGTTGGCGCTTCTCTTGAGTTCAGCCACTCATTCTCTATAGGGTTCAGGTCAGGGAACTGGGATGGTCATGGCAGAAGCTCCGACACAGATTATTGTGTTGATGTTTGTTTTGGATCGTTGTCCTGATGGAAGATCCAACCACGGCCCATTATAAGATTTAAAACAGAAGCAACAAGATTTTTTTTATCTGTTGGTATTTGCTAGAATCCATGATACCACGTATCTGAACAAGATGTCCAGGACCTCCAGCAAAAAAAGATCCAGCAGTATTTTTAACCGTGGGCATGGGATACTTTTTATCCCTGTTTGCACCAAACACATCTGGTGCTATTTTTATAGCTTCATCTGACCACAGACCCAGGTCTTGTCTGAAGTTCCCATCGTGTCTGAACACTGAATATGCTGGAGTTTGTTTCTGGATGAGCGAGGAGGATTTTCCTTGAAACCCTCCCAAACAGCATGTGCTGACGTACGGGTTGTTAGATTTTTTTATTTATTTTTATCTTTCTGACCCCAAGACTCAACTAATCTCTGCGATTCTTCGTCTGTGATCCTTGGAGAGTCTTTGTCCACTCAAACTCTCCTCTTCGCCGTGCTTTAGGACGATATAGACGTGGATCTTTAGCGGATCAGAACTTCTTAATTATTGCCCTGATGGTGGAAATGGGGATTTTCAATGCTTTAGCTATTTTCCCACAGTCACTTTCTATGTTGTGAAGCTCAACATCTTTTGCTACACATCAGAACTATATTCTGTGGTTTTACTCCTCATGACGAATGATAAAGGGAATTTGACCTTTTGTGTTTCCTCATAGTTATACTCCTGTGGAGCAAGAAGTCCTGACTGGACAATTTCATGCTCCCACCCTGGTGTGATAACGTGTGTTTGTGTGTGTGTGTGTGTACACTATATATTATTATAACCTGTAATTAATGAAATTAATTGTTAATGTATATTTTATTAATATAGTTGAACATTTCAGAGTAATGGACCATTATAATGGGTTATAATTTTAAAAACAATCAAACAAAAACAATGCCTGACTTGTATAACCAATGCAACGATGGACATTACTGGATGAGTGACAACTATTGATTTAAATTAATCATCATTCATATCCTGTTTTCTTTTTCATTTATTTACTATTTAACTTGTTTAATGTTTATTTGTTCTTTATATTCTAGTGTCAATTGCACTTGCATTGATTTGTTTTGGAAAGATGCTATTTAAATAGAGTTGACTGATACAGCTGAGCAAATATCCTGGAAAAAATCCAGCTAATATCGGAAATTCCAATGGCCTCGGCTTTCCTTATTCTGAAGTTGTTTCCTGTTAGTAATGTAATAAAAAAGGTCTATTTACTGACATATTAACTGGACAAAACAGATAACAGGCTTTTATTAAAATATTTACTGACATGGATTGTTTGAGTTTCATGCTTTCAGCCATTGAAGTGGTTCAGATTGTTTCATATTAAAACTATACAAAAGTGCACAGTTTCCACACAGTCACTGTACAAACACAAGCCTTTCAAGAATATAAAAGGATAATACAAGAAAAAAAGAAGAATAAATATAGCAATTAAAAGGGACCTATAAAGATAAAAAATAGCTTGTTTCCTTTGGTTTAATATGCTGAATCAATGCGTGTCAGCGTTCAGGGGAAGTCCAGCTAGCCGTGATGTTCACAGTGTTTGGGACACACGTATGCTCCCCGCTGCTTCCTCCTGTCTGTCCTGGGCCGGTCCTGCTCGTTGTTGCAGCGATGCACCAGAACCGGATCTTTCTCGGCTGGAGATTTTTTCATCAGCAGTCTCTGGAGAATCTGTTTGTCTGAGCGTTCCTTGTGAAAATCATCCTCGTACACCTTTAGCTAAGAAAGAGATGGTATTTAAAACACATTAAATATCTGTTTAATTACGCCTTTCATGCATTTGTGTACTAATATTAGTGTTCACATCAATCCATTAAAACCTGACAAGATAATTA
This sequence comes from Paracanthobrama guichenoti, assembly GCA_018749465.1. Classification (NCBI taxonomy): domain Eukaryota; kingdom Metazoa; phylum Chordata; class Actinopteri; order Cypriniformes; family Gobionidae; genus Paracanthobrama; species Paracanthobrama guichenoti. The sequence continues at coordinate 23,053,917 of CM031956.1, forward strand.
TCAGCATTCCTGTGAGGCACAATGCAGTCTATTTTTAGCCTGTAAGGTTAAGATCATGTCTCATGACATACATCACAACACCGTGACATCACAATTAGTTTCACTGGAAATTAGCAAACCTCATTTCCTTTTGCGTTTGCTTCAAAACGGAAATCTTTGATGGAAATTTTATGAACGTGATCTACAGGTTGACAACATTTTTATTAATTTACTCATTCACACACAATAGTCTGTTTATGTGTTCAATAGGTGACTGATTTCACCAAGTATTTGATCCAACATGTTCCTGGAACAACATTTCAATAAACCCCATCTAATGCTGTTTCATGCATACTGAGCTTTTTACACAATTAAAGACTTCAAATGTCTGTGTTGTTAGCTATCGGCGCGCAAGTAAACAACATGAACGTATAGTCAATTTATCAATGGAGCATGCGATTGTATGGTGTGTGTTTAAATGCATTTGTTTAGCTGACCACTATAGGTGTAAAACCATTCCAAACAGCAATACACAAAGAGTGGGAAAATATGTTGAGCTAAATAAATTATTTCATATTAAACCTAGGGGACGTTCACACAGTGCGCTTCTTCACTCAAATGCGCTACTGTTCCATTGCTTTTCTATGTAAACACACACTAGTCTGACGTGCAACACTGTTCCGCTTGCTAACGTTTAGTCGCATACAATAGTCCATAAACCAAATCATGTCCTCATAAACCATGAGTAAACACACACGCATGTTGTAAAACTCGCGCATGATAAGCCTCTAAGCAAATATATACAGTTACAGTACATACCACATTTTTAGGTTGTCACAGCTTTCAGACGCACTCTACGCAATGCTGTGTGTGCACGCAAGTGCGTGTCATTCTTTAACGATATGCCTCCAGCCGCTCGGTTATATTCGGAAAGAATTTTTCTTTTATAAATATAATAAAACTAAAGACTTTTTGTAGATATGAAGGATGCAGTACAGGGCTCGACATTAAGCCTTTTCATGTGCTTGTTCTTGTAAATCTGTCACTCACTTGTCCGAGTAAAAAATGTACTTGTCAGGATTTTACCTTTTTTATAAAGGGCATTTTTTCCATAATCTTATTAAATGTAGGCTATGCTTCAGCTTTCATTATTTATTTTTTATTTGATCTAGAAATTAAATTAGAATAAGGCACTATAGGGACTATCAAATTAAGTAATTTATATGCACAGAAAATTACAACTGCATTAAATAATGTTATGAGATTGTTTTAAATGTTTGAATATACAAATAAGAAATGTTAGAAAGATTAAACTAAACCACCAGTAGGTGGCAATGAATGAGTCATTGAGTCATTTAAACGATTCATTCAAACGGACGATTCATTCAAGAATGAGGCAGTCGTTTACGAAGAATAGGTAATTGAATCTTTGATTCAACCGATTCATTCAAAACGCTGAATGATTCAGAAACACACTGTTGCTGTGGTTCTGCTGTGATCTTTGTTTGGAACTATTTTTGCTGCTGAAATCTAACAAAAACAGTCAATATTTAATCTAAAATGTAAGTGACTTAATGTTAATTAATTGTTTATGGAAGTGTCATATAATATGAGCCATTTTCAGTCGTGACGGTATTCAGGAAAACAGCACTCTTGGTTCTGTCATGTTGCTTAACTGTAGGCTATTGTAGGTTGTTATAGATATAAAAACTCCACACTTTGTAACAAAATTTTCTTCATGTGAGCGGCGCTCATTTGTTGCGATTTCTCCTCGAGAGGCTGTGTGAGTGGCAACAGCTCAACCTTGTTAACGTCAGTTCATTATACATTATATATTATTATCCACTATCGATCGCCACTTACACTAAATGAATGCAGAAACTAGGTGATTCCCTAGTTGTTTTTTGACATTTTTATCAGGATACTTGTCCGGTCGGGCAAGTAAGATTCTCTTTCACTTGCCCCTTCAAAAAATCCACTTCTCCTGGACAAGCGGACAAGCATTAATGTCGAGCCCTGCAATACTACTCTATAGGTACTCAAGATTGACATGAGACTGACTGAAACTGAGTGTTTCAGTCAATCAGGACTCTCTAGTGGAGTCCATGCCTCGACGGGTCAGAGCTGTTTTGGCAGCAAAAGGAGGACCAACACAATATTAGGAAGGTGGTCATAATGTTATTCTTGATCAGTGAATATTTTTCTCTGCAATCATACACTATGGGAATAATGAAAAGCATTTATCCCTGTTGTACCCCATTTGTAAATGTTGAAACAAACATGAGCTAAGAGTAATAAATGCTTTGGACGGTTTTCATTTTTAGTTAATGTCAACTAATGCAGTTAGTTAATAAATTAAACCTTATTGTGAAGTGTAACTGTAGTTTGATTCAGTAGATGACATGTCAGACTGCTAAAACATCTGTCAGTGCCACAGTGTTCACACTTTGAGGACTCAGGCTACAAACAGAGGAAGAGCACTTTGTGTTCCATATGAAATAGTGATTAGCCGGTCACACCTGCCACCCAGTGGTGAAACTCTGTAACAGACAGTTTGATCTGTAGGGGCTGATGAACATGCAGTCCTGTGCTCACCTGCTCCTGCAGCAGCGCCATCTGCTGACGCATCTCTCCCTCTCTGCGCCGCAGTCTCTTATTCTCCTGCAGCATGCGCTCATGGTCCTTCTGCTCCGTTTTATAATCAGCCTCATAGATTTTAGTCTGTGGATAGGTGCAAAGCCTATTATTGAGATTTGACGGTGCTTAGTCAAGCTTTACTGAGATGTATGAAACCTCTAATACTTTAATCTCCACCTGTACACTCTGTACATCAATGAAACAGACATTTTTATATAACGGTAAACCATTTTAACTGTCCGTGTAATATTTCACCCCAAATTTAAAATATTTTTAAATTTTAGGACCATTAAACTTTATTAATATTATTATTTTCACTATTTACTTTACTGTAATGCTAATAAACAAATAAGAATAATACAATTAGACCAAAGATATATTAAATCATGTTAAAATGTGAGTATTAAATATGACCTATCAGGCTTTTGAAGAGCGTTTATTTGTGCATCTCTCAATCATCATTGATGTATTTTTGGGAGATATAGTTAAAACTTATATTTATATGCATTTTATGTAAGAAGTCTGCTATACTGTTATGAAGATCAGAATTTCTTTCTTTTTGACCATATAAATATCAGCAACTGCACCAATTTTGCATATTTTCACTCAGTTTGGGCATCTGAATAAATAGTTAAATAGTGAGGGTTTTTTTTTTTTCACCTTTAGTGTGAACTCCATATTCTCCTACATAATACTATATAAGTCATAAGGCCTAAAATGCTCAAGAGTCCATGACTGGATAATTATTGCAGTGATTATTATGTTTCTAGCATGTTATACGTGTGGCATCAGTTCTTTTAACCCTAACTGATGGAGTGTGTAGCTTTTCATTTCTTAACCATATATGAAGACACATCATGGCCATATTCCAAGGATGACAATGAAAAAAAATAATAATAATAATAATTGGCAGT